>JAGFNK010000366.1:0-53161 GCA_025769875.1 Russula earlei
CATTCGAATGCTCTTGTTGCCACTTGGCACTTGCGTCGTTGAGTTAGTGCTGTCGCCGGCTCGGCTCGAAACCGTTTCGAGCCGAGCCGGAGCCGTATCTGAGCCGAGGTAAGCCATTCAATGGCTCGCGGCTCGAAACAGCGCGAGCCGTTTCGAGCCGTTTCGAGCCGTTTGAAGTGCCAGATTTGGGTATGGTTGCTCGATTTGGAGAGTTGTCAGCCACTCTTGACTCTGTGTCTGGAATCTACCTCGTCCCTTTCTGCTATCCTCAGTAGGATCCAGTTACCGTTGTGGTCCTGTACCTCATATTTTTATCTTTATATCCATCTTGACCCAAGGGTCACTCATAAACAATTGCACTGGTTCCTCAGAAACAGCTCAAGCCGTTTCGAGCCACTTTGAAGTGCCAGATTTGGATATGGTTGCTCAATTTGGAGTCGTCTGGGCAGCAATCCCCCCACGCCTTGCTCACCCTCCCCATATCTGCGTAAATCATCTCTTCCTACTGGAGCTCCCAAAGCCGCCGCTACCCAGCGTACCTCAAAGACTCATCAAAGACTCGTCGAGCTCCTGTCCGACCCCCAGACCCGCCCCAGACCCGCAGAACCGCAGAACAAGGCGAAGATGACGAGATCCATCGCTACGAGACAGACGCAGGCGTGCGCATGCGCGAGCATAGGAGCACCACGGAACGCATGACCAAGGCAGAGCGCCGCCGAGCTGGGTGCCGCCGCATCACCGCTTACTGGCTCGCGGATGGCTTTCGCATGAACCTGCTTGCCAACTTTCTCAAGCGCGAGCACAATGTTGTCCCTCGTTCGTTTGATGAGGCTCTCTATGTCGTACGTTCCTCGTCGACCCCTTGTCCTTCAACTTTTCCCCCTTGCCCCCGTCCCTTGCACAGTACACGTGGGGCTGGCCAAATGTATCACCTCCCGTTGCTTCCTGGTTGCGGCCCCGCGGCTACAGTGCGCTCCTCGGTTCCCACTCCGTCGCACAGGTCTCAGGCTGAAGAAGACGGCTACCCGGGCTCATACTTCTTCCCGGGACGCGCACCCGAGGATGGATTCGTATCGCATGATGGCTATATCGCGCGGAGCTTGACGAGCGAGCCACCCATCGAACGGCCCATGCACGAACCCGAGGAAAGCGAGGTCGACGGCGAGTCGCGTGAACGTGGCCAGCGCGTGGACACCCCTTTGCTCGCGTCGCATAGCCCCAGCCCAGCTCCTCCTGTGCCAGTGGGCGAGCCCAGAACACCGGTGGCGACGTGGCCGAGATCGTGTTCTTTAAGTATGGAGTCGCTGTCTTCTTTGGATTCCACAAGATGCAGGAGCGCAATATCCTCGAGGACGTCCATGGTGCAGGCACACTCAAAGGTGCACGTGTCGAGAGCGAATGGAAAGTTGAGGAATGTCATTTTGCATTAAGTAATTCTGCCCCCCCTTTCTTGGTTCAGCACTATACCTCGTCGTAGTATGATTCAACGATTGGCTATCCGCGCATTTACAACGTTTTT
Organism: Russula earlei; assembly: GCA_025769875.1. Classification (NCBI taxonomy): domain Eukaryota; kingdom Fungi; phylum Basidiomycota; class Agaricomycetes; order Russulales; family Russulaceae; genus Russula; species Russula earlei. The sequence continues at coordinate 1,520 of JAGFNK010000366.1, forward strand.
TTCAGTGAGTTTAGCTCATCTCCTTTCCGTGGGAGAAAAAGCATTCACACTGTCTTTGGTAGCATTCAAATCCCCGTCGCACCTTCTCACGCTCTCACTCGCGCATGCGCTTGCACGTCGACACTCCTCGCACACTACGAATCGCAAGCACATACCATCCTCCAACATCCGCGCACGCAAGCCTTGCCACGCACGCGCGCACTAGCACTCTCGCGACGCGACGCGATGCCGCTCACTGGGAAACTCTTCACGTTGCGCCGCGACTTCGTGCTCGGGCGCAACGTTCTCGACGTGCCGAGTACCTTCTGGGAAGAGGCGAGCATGGGCTGGACACCATTGGGCATAGAATGCCTGCGAGCACGAGTAAGGCGCGCTAAGTTATGCAGTGGTTCCGCTTGAGCAGCAGGGGCCATGGTCTCGACGACGACGGAGAAACATCCGTGCCATCTGTACGCGATGCGTTCGTCGTCAGCGCGAACGATTTCATGTGACTGATTTGAACTCTTTGGCACTAGGATTGTGACAGATCTGAATCCACAATTCTGCCTCCAAAGAAGCCGACTATGGAGCTGCAGGAGCTGGAGATGTTGAACCGCATCCGGATGACCAATCTGCTTTAACATCGACAAGTCAACTGCTACACAGTTTGGCAAGCCGTCGACGTTGAAAGAAGACTTGTGCCTTTTTTCTTCTTGTCGACTTTCTCCCTCCTTGGCTTGCTAATGATTGGTATCTAACATCGTGTGTAAATCTGTCGAATGGTACAAGTCCTTTCCGAACAACCACCCTGTGCATTGCGTTATCCGCTCGTCCCCATCCTCCCCTCCGCTAGCATTTGTAAACTTGGCTGACTTGTCTGCGCTTATCAGAATGACGTGCACATAATCGCTTACATGTTGCTATTCCGGATTGCTAACAAATTCCACCAAGAAGTTATCTCAGATCCCACCATACCCAATAGCTTGAATCGCTCAATTGACTTCCGGGCAGTGACGCTGGAGTATGATTGGCTATTGACCGACTGTCGTCAGGAGTGGGCAGAGCGCTTCGAACAGGATTCGGACCACTCCGGTACATGGCACCCGTCGTTTTGGCTATCTTGGACTCGTCTGATGTTGCCCCCGATCTTCTTACATTACAGATGCCGCCTGTGAGTTCCACATCAAGCTTCTTCTATTGTATGTCTCCGGCATTTGTTTTGCCAGATTCGCTGGCTCACCTGTGTTTCTTTCGCATTACAGCTACACCAATTACGCGAGGCTCGTCATGTTCTCTTTCAAGTTCCAAAATGCGTTCCAACGGGGCCTAGAAGCCGATGATGAGGTCTTCTTCACAAGGGTGAGAGATTTCACGTTATCGTGTATTGTTGGCATGACACCGGTATTCTTCAAGAGCCTGGAGAGCGCCAAGACTGTCGTCACGGTTCTCGTCGATTCCTTGGTCCCGACAGGTTACATACATTTTGCACCAGATGGTGCATGAAACTCTGGGCCACTTTGCTCTGCGCAAGACTAACATTATTTTGTATTTGCCACGTTTGCCTCGGCGTTCGTGCTCAAGGTGCGCTGTCCCGCTTTCTATCGCCCCATGGTCTTGGTCGGAATTTTTGACTTGCATCTACTATAGCTTCTACGCCCAGAATGCTCAAGGTTTATCACCCCGGGGCTTGAAACAGAGCTCTGCCAAGTGATCGAACGCCTCATTGCCATGATCGGGTCTCCCCAAAGTGCAATTGATGAGCGCCACACACCAAAGTTGTACTCGCGCTTCCTGGCAAGCTTACTGGCGAAACATAAACATGGCGGCACGGCCCAAGGACATATGCCTCAACAGGGATCACCACCACAGCAGATGCGGACCGGTTCGAATACGCCAAGGTCCAACAACCACCACAACCACCACAGCAACAGCAACAATGATGGCAGCAACCAGCCCTCCCGCTGCAGAACACAACCTCGTCGTTACTATTCTTTACTGTTGTGGTTGTTTCCTTGTCTCTGCATTGGCTTTCGGTGTTGTAATCGTCATTTATTGCTTTTTGAATGTATACAAGGTATCGTCAATGACTCAAATCCACATTTATAGATTTCTCTAAACGGGTTGTGTTATCTGGCTCAGCAATCGCCGTCTTATAGATATCAGAGGAGTTCCTGTCCTCGCAATTACCGAACCCACTCCTGCTACTATAACATCCCATGCCGACCTCTAAATGGATCCCTGGAGTAGTGCTGCATTTGCATTTGCAGTTGAGGCAGGGCGCGTGCTTGCCCTCGGTTTGAAGCTAACGTTCATTGGCGACAAATATGTTGTCGATGTCGTGTTCGGGGTCATTGGTATTCCCGGTTTCCACAGGGTTGCGACTTGTGTGCAGATTGTGAGTTCGTAGATGGTGTCGACTGAGGGGTCGCAGACACGGCGGGCGTCGGTTGCGGCTTTGTATTGGAATTCGGTGCGGAGTCATGAGGCCGCGATGATCCCTGCGCCTGCCCCGACGCCAGAAATTTATTCGCCTGCATCACTTTCATCACGAACTCACGACCCTTTTTGTACACGGCCATCTACTGAGCGAGCGTGGTGTTGTACTGTTTCGCCTCCTCGGTATGCCCGGCTTGTGCAGCCTCCATTTGCCTGTTACGCATCTCGGTGATGCGTATCTCCACTTGCTTGAGTTTAGCCTGCAAATCTGCAACATCGGCATTTGCCATTTGCCCTAGATTGAGGGGTAGCGACGGAGATTGAGATGGGGGTTGAGGTTGAGGTGTATTGGCGGTTGTACTTGGGCTGTGATGTAGTCAGTGGTTGACTTTGGGTGCCCGAGAACCATGCTAGTTCCAGCAGCGCCAGAAGGATCGCTAAGCGAACACCATGAGCAGTGAGAATGATTTCCCCAGAGCGCTTCTCTTTCGCGATTGAAGCAGATATCGATGACGCAAGCGACATTACGACAGGACGAAATTTGATATCACCTTGTAAGAAAGGTGCAACTTTGACTAGAAATACTTGCCACGATTGACCAAGTTGGGTTGATGCATACGCTAGGGAGAGGTTGAGGTTGATGGAGAAGAGGGTATGAAAAAGTTCGTCGGCACGGGCTACAGTTGTGTCCAAAGAATCAATGTTGGAAAGCTCATTCGCAACTGAAGAGGCTCGCTTGTGAAGGCAAAGTCATCCCCCAGCTCGTGCTCTCCGACCAGCTCCCTTGATTCATAGTGTTCAAGAACCAAGTCCGGAAAGTGTCCTTCGGCTTTCTCTGCAAAATCTGCATAAAGAGTCGTAAGCATTGAAGATCGCTTCGTGGAGTTCATTCGAAAACTGCTCCTCGGATTTGAGAATGCTTTCGCTAGCCTGGTAGCTTTGGGGCTTTGCTCGATGTTCCCTGGCTGACGGGGCCGGGTCCAAACCGATATCGAGTGCGATGATCCGTATTGCAAAAGCTTTGGATAGCACCCGACACGAATGAGATGAGATGCTCTCGTGGTATGCAGCACGCGGATATCCGGCCATCTCAACCAGCTCCTTGCTCTTGTACTCCGGCGCTGGGGATATTTCTTCCTTGGCAAGTGCGGCGAGCTGACTCCAGAACTCCGAATTCTTCCTGATATTGGTTAATGTCGACTGATGATCCCACCCGCGTTGCCATACAACTGTCAGGAAACCCAAAACAGCCGAAAGCAGCTGTAGATTTGTCTCCCAGTACTTGTTCCAGTTCGCAAGCATCTCCCTAGCAGCATCGAGTGCGCTCACACTTTTCCCTTTATCCTTAGTGGATTCCTCTTTGGGAGCCTGAAAATGGCCCACGATGAAAGGGTGACCAAGGGCAGGCTCTGCTTCAACGGCGAGCGCCATAAAACGCCATACACCAAGCCACACGTCCAAGTTGTGGTATGGATGTCGAGCCACACCCACCAGTGCCACGACTGTTGCTTCTAGATTGGATAATTGACCAACCATGGACGGGCCGGAAAACTTCCAAGTCGACAATGATGAGCATAGTGCGTATAATAAACGGATGGATTCCAGTGGAACCGTGGAATCGGTAGAGGGATCTTCGACAAACCCTGCGAGGACATCGAGAGGGTCCGACTTGTGTCGTCCTCCGTCGAACGACCAACACAAGGCATGCTCCAGCAAGCAAGGCCCCTCCTCTACACACAAATGCGCTGCTTGAAAATCAGGGAGAGACGCAAAGCACGGAGGTGGGATCAGAGAACAAGGTGTAGGCCAAGAAGATCGCTAAGGCGACGGGATGCACGAATCCGGCGTGAGACAACAGCGAAGCTGGTGAACACGGAGATCAGAGGCTCAACAGTGGAAGTCGTTGCCTTGGACACTACGGCCCGACTAACTATTGACAAGGGACCCTCCCTATCCGGCGGTACTTGATCGAGGACATCGGCATACAAGCCTGACACGAGCTTCCCGAGCTCGAAACGCGCCCCCAGCTGCGCGTATTTCCACCCTATGTGCTCAACGCACACTTCGACGTGAACGAAATGCAGCGCATGAAGGAGTGCCTCCTTGATCTCAATCAAGCGAGCTTTTCCATCGTGTGGTGCAAGTAAAGTACCGGATGCTTCAGTCCACAACGCATGAACGAGATGGAGCAGTGCCCGCGTGGTTGCATAGTTCCCACTGCACGCTCAGCGGCCATGGTGCCACGACTGCATGGAGAGTCGAATAATGCAGTCGATGCGCGTGCAAATAGCCATATGTGCGGGGCATACTCTGGGAGTGAGAGCAGTCCTGCAAGTAGACCCATTGCCGACGTTATAAGGGCAGATTCTGGGGGTGTTCCGCTATGCTGCCGCACAGAGCGCATAAGTGCGTCCTCGAGGATGGGCATCATCAGTTGCACCAGGCCCAGCGAGTCGCCATCAGTCGTGATCCCAACATAGTTGCTGTTTTGGAGCGAACTGAGAACCTGTGCTGCGAGGACTTGATTGTCTGATATGACGGCACAAAGCAAGTTGAGTGTGGCGGCCACAACCGAACCATCTCCATCAGGTTCAAGTTCAAGTCCAATATCTTCTAGGCAAAGAACTACGGGTGGTTGCGAGGCCATGCGATTGACAGGAGCACTTGCAACAGGGGCGGATAAACCTGGTATTAGGTGTTTGCGTCGGACATAGCCATATAGGACCTTGACAGGAGTTTCCATCCAGAGTGCTCACACTGCCATACGATGATGAAATCCTCCCCATCCTGACTAAGGAGACGACCGGTCGACTGGGCAGGGAGAATGGAATGGTTCCACCTGGGAGCTTTAATGGCCGCGAATTGGTGGAGGTAGGGCCCAACGCTTTGGAAGATAGCCATATCACTCGGGAACCTTCTCGTATAGCGCTTGTGACCCTGTGCACGCACTGGTGGGCAAAATTTGTGTGTACGTCGGCAGATTCTCGAAGAAATATGAAACTTCTTGAGCACATTGTGCCCGTGCCTCCATCAGCGGAGGCTGAGTAGGCTGTGGTGGTCATGCCAGATTAGGCAGTGAGGGCGCCTGCTGTGGCGGGTTTGGTTTAGAGGGAAGGGGACGATTCTGCACCAATGCGGGCACAAGTTCTGGTGTGGGTTGAGTGAGATCAATGACATCTGATTCTGGTGGTTCGCGGGAAGGAGGTTTCGGTGGAGAGGCTTGAGGCGCCGGGGAGGCTAAGGCAGAGGATGGTGGAGCAGGGGCGGGGGCTGGAGGGACCAAGGGACTAGATTGTGGGATTGTTTTTTTTTTTTCAGTGGCCAAGGCCGGGGACGTGGTCTGTGAGGGAAGTTTTACAAATTTCGGGCCAGGTAAGCGTTGCTCAGCAGGAGTTTCTGCAGGATGCTTGGCGGGGATTGTAGGTGGGACTGCGGCTGAGATAGAACCATGAGTGGCCTTATGGAGTGGGAGTGATGGGTCAAGGCAGTATCTGTGGGTTTAGGTGACGACGTAAAGCCCGATAGTAGGACGGTGTGATGAGGGCGGGTAGGAAACCATGGTGGTAATCACGCATCTGAGATCTATTGGATGAGATGCTGTAAGGTGAGGGGAAGGTGATGTGACGCTGACAAGGAGTGACGCAGGGTGGAAAACAGCTCCGAGAATTTGGGAGAGGGGTGGACAAGCAGCATTGAACAGTTGATGTCGTGCTGTCAAGGGATCATAAGTCCATAAAGTTCCGCACGGCGAGGGCAGTGCATTCACCTTCAGCTCAGCAGGAACCGTCGTCCATGTGAGGTTGTCAAGAGCGGGTGAGGAATTCCAATACAGGTGCTTGGCATCGTCCAGCCGTGAAGTGCCATAAGTAACAAGAAAACTTATCTTTAGGCTTGTCGCGAGACTCGTTCAGAGTTAGGGGATGTAGGGGCTTCTGATTGACACCATTCTTGAGGTTGTCGAACATCTGGCAATACTAAGGACGCATGCATCGAGACAGACAGAAATCCAGATACATCTATTGCCGCAGCATAGCCCTCAAGTGCAGCCATCCCCAAGGACCCACCGGTGACAGTGCGACCTATTGTGAGTCTCGTCGGGTCTTCCTTCAGCTCATCAGGCATGCCCGAAGCGAAGAAATGATTGATGAAAGGCGGGGACCCATGGCAATCGGGGGGCCCTTATGTGATGATTCTGAGGCGGAGTTGCTGAGAAGATGGAAGATTTAAGAGCGAATTCGAAAGCTGGATAGGAAACAGAGCTATACATGTGGGGAGGAAGTACCTCCTGCAAGACGATGAAGGAGTTGAGGCAGGTAGACGTGAAGGACGTGGTGCCATTCCAATGCGAGGGTATTAAGTAAGGCGAGCAGGATAGTGTGGCGGGAAATAGCTCCGACGCCTAATTCACCCAGCAAATTTGCTTCGGCATCTGGCGAGGTCTATTTCGCAGTGTAATTTTCGGTTAATTTGCCCGGTCTGATTCGCATCGCAAAATAGCTATTTTGCATCTATTTCGCGGCAAATTTGCGCTAGTTAGCCCAGATCAACAATTACATAACATGCTTTTGCACGCGTTAAGACCATCGCCCCCACTCTTCATCTGCTGGTACGAAATCACCAGCCTCCTTATTCCCAAAGCTATTTCCTGAGCCCGAAGACTGCTGCATATTTCCACTGTGTGTTGTTGTGTCATCAGAGATGCTATCTGCCAATATCTGGATATAACGAGAGATATCAAACTCAGCCGCAAGATCAAAGTAACGATGCTCGAATCCAGACAAGTCTGGAAGGCCATCATCCAGCCACTTCAGGGGATCTGCTTCTGGGTCAACATGTGCAGGGATCTCACTCTCATCACAACTATCATCATCACTCTGATCTCCATCCACGGCCACTTTACGAGTAGCATGTTGCGAAGCAATTGGGGATTGGTTAATTGTGGCTCATATGTCTCTCCAATTCACGGTAACAGGCTTCCGTGGTTGTTCCTGAGCAAGGTTGCTTGAACAAGCACATAGTTTGCTTTGTAGATGAAAGACATACCTCCCTGTCAAGCTGATTGAACCCTTGAATTATCAGCTGATTTGCTATTGTAGGTACCTTCTGTCGTTTCCGTCTTGGACTATTCAGCCAAGTTACAACAGACATTGCATGCTCGTCGACCATAGAGACAGGCATAGCAGAGAAGATCTTAACAGCGAGGGCCTTGCATAAATGAACATGGTGAGCATCTTGCCTGTTGTGTTCGCAGCTTGAGGATCACATACCGCCAGCACATCAGAATCCTCGTTATCTAACAGCCGGCTCCAATAATCACGAACACTTTCATTTCGCCCACATTTGCGATTGAACGGCTCGACACCAGCCAAATATGCCCTGAACTGAGCCTTCAGGGCATGCAGGGCCTCGCGCGGATTCCGCTTTGCAAGGTGAGGATTGATGTCTTCCATGACTCTTCTTGCCTCTTCCACAGAACGACCTGCACGATATTCATCACCATACTCATTCTGCAGAAGCTTTAGTAAGCTAAGCCCGATTCCATCAATAATCTCGGGCCTTGATCTGATAGTAGGCTTCCCTTTCTCTCTTGTAATTGTCACAGAGGGAATTGAAAGAGGGTTTGGGTTGGTGAGGATTGGTGCAGCCCGGTTTTCTAGTCCATAGATAAATGCAATAAGTTGATACCCAAATACAAGATCGCGTGGAAATACTACCAGGGTCAAGTACAAATGCAGTCAGGTAGACGTTCGATGCCCGCTCATTTTCTATAAGCTGTGCAAACCGGGAATTTGCTATCGCACGAATCTTCTCCTTGAGTTCAATAGCATACTTTGACTTTTCTTTCAGACTATCATCCTTGGTCAGGAGATCTTGAAGATGAGCCACAATCGCAAGCCAGTAGGTGTACACGTCCGCAGGATTGGTGTCCTTGGCTTCCAGACACTGGATTGCACGAGCAAATGGCATCAGAACAGCCCCAAGCCGCTTCAAATCCCTCTGAAAGGCAAAAACATCCTCATCGTCGTCAAACAAGGTGTGAAGCATCTAGTTAAGACAATTTGAATATATGTGGCCTCGATCTCAGATTGATGAGTCGGCTTACTGCGTTATCAATACCAAGGCCTGGGTTACGAACGATCTTCGTGAACGCTGGTATTCCCTGCACAACTGAGTTGAGTGACCAATAGATGGTCCCAAACCTTGCTTCTCCAACTGATTGGAGGCCGCGCTGTATATGTAGATCTTTACGAGCAACATCAAACCAGTCAAGTGTATAGGTTGAAAGGCCCATGAATGCCAAAAGGTCTCGCAATTGAGAAAGCACCTGGACAAGATAACTTAATCTATTTGTTCAGGGATCCAGGAATCCAGGAATGGAAGATACCGGTTGAAATTCAGGCAGATTGCACATGTCCTTACAGGCGTTGTGCAAGTTGTGACACGCATCTGCCAAATTCAGTACTCGTGGTGCAATTGCCACAAATAGTCGACGGCCCTTGTTGGTATTCCCAGTATCATCAGATGACACACAGCAGAAACGGTAGATCCCTATCTCTGTCGCCCACTTTGTGATGTGTCACAGCCTCCGTTCACATCATTATCGAATAAGAACTCACCTTGTACAGAAGGTCACAGATGTATTCTCCCTGTTTGACTTAGTCTGTCAACATCATCAAGCTCCATACAGAATGACTGGCGATGGGCGGTGGTGACATGCACAGAAAAAAACTTCTTCTTCCCGAGTTTACCTCCATCAAAAGTGAGTGTCATATCTCTGCATTTCTTGAGATAGTTGATAACAGTCAGTCGGGTAGCGGCAGCAGTAAGACTGGAACCAGGCTGTCCTCAAATGTGGTGCGGCTTGGAGGTATGTAATTCCCATTGAGGACATTCACCAAATTCTTGAACTTTTGGTGCTGGATGATGCGTGGAGGAATCCCACAACACACGATAAACTCGATCAAGGCTTTATTTGCCTTTTCCTCGAGTGCCTTCCTCCCTTCAGTGCGGTACTTGCTAAATGACAAATTAGAGCTCCCAGCACAAATCGGGGTGAGCTTCGTTTGCCCAGAAGACTCTGGAAACTTGCTCAAGCGGCCAACAAGTGGCTCGGTTCTTGAACGCTTCAAGGGTGGCGCTTCCATACCGGCACCGCTCAGGTCCTCGTGTGTGCGCTTCTTTTCTATCCCCATCTTCTTGTCCAATTGGTCGAGGAGACTGGGTTGTTTCCTTGCAAGTTCTTCTACAGCAGCTCGAACCAAGGCTCCTCCCTCCATCTTGGCCAGATATCCACAGTGCATGGCATGTTTCAGGATTCGCGTTTTATCACGTGGCCAGCCCCAGGTTGTTCGACATCCCTTGCTTGCGATACACCGAGCCATTTTCTTCTGCGGATCAGCGATGGCATAGCATGGCCTTGAAATCCTAAGGAGCAGTGGGAATATCTTTTTCCCTCCTTTACGTCCATCGTCAGACTCGTCATCGGTAATGTAATCAGAGTCCTCCGTATCATGGAGGGCTTTGGTATCAGGCTTCTTGGGATCTTTGCGAACGGATTTGTGAAAGGTTGCCGCAGCAGATCCATCGAGGGTGGTCTGACAACCTCGTTGAGCCAGATCTTTCAATTTTGCAAACACATTCTTAGGCAGCGGTGCTGTCCTTGACGGTTCAGGTGCGTCGTCAACTTGGATGTCCAGGGTCTGACAACCTCGTTGAGCCAGATCTTTCGATTTTGCAAACACATTCTTAGGCTGCGGTGCTGTCCTTGACGGTCCAGGTGCGTCGTCAACTTGGATGTCCGGGAGCTGTGGAGTTGGTGGTCTCATATCGAAGTCCAATCACCAGAGGGAAAGCTCACCTTCCCACCATACTTCAAGATACACTTTTCTGCGGAATCGATTGAACTCTTGAGCCATGACTGCAATATGGTAGATCCTGGAAGCTTCGTCACCCAGTACTCAAGTACTGTTGCCAATTCTTCGATCCCTTTTCCTCGTTGGGTGATATAGAAGATCCCAGCATCATTCCTTGGCAGAAATTGCTGCAATGCGACCTCAATCTCCCGATTTACGGCGCCCTCTTCCCCTACATCTTGGACCCATTCCTCGTCGATTGAAAACATCAAAAGTCGGTTGATTTTTGCATCCTGGTTGGCTATATCAACTAATGGGAGAGCTTCTGGGAGAGCTTTCAGGTACAGCTTGAGCTGCTCGAACTTGCGTGCCAGTGAGCTCATTGGGATGGTTGGGGGCGATAATTGGGGCAAACCGAGGCACAGACGCAATGAAAATTTGATATTAGTCTATCAAAAGTAAACATTACTGTATGGCTACAGCTTGTCCTCGAGATCTTTTATTTCAAGCTGGGCAACCACGGCCCTGTGGAGACAGTTGAGTCGAAGTTCACAGCCCATAGACACACTGGCATTCTCGGGCAAATTTGCCCTAATTTGCACCAGCGTTTTGACCATCTTACGAAGTTCGGCAAATTAGCTGCAAAATAGCCGGGCTAATTTGCAGGTGCAATTTTCAAACGTCTATTTCCCGCCACACTAGCAGTGCTGCAGTTGGGAGGTGTGGCTGTCTTTTGTCCTCGCTTCTATATTTGGTGGCGTTTCCTTTGAACCGTGCCGTGCGGCCGGTGATATACCATATTCGGCCTTGGTCCGCCGGTCCCTCAGAGCTGTGGTAGTATGTACGCCTGATGACCTACACGTGAATGATATGATCCATCTTATTACCAAGCAACGTCCAACAAGGCATCAATGACTCGTAAGGGAAACCGTGGCTCACATGACAGGAGCTCTCTGAGCCGGTGATGCCCGGTCCGTGTGATTAACGCACCTGATAATCTCATCATGCATAGCCTTAATGGCCTATCACCACATCATGATATCATGGATCTCGGTCCGTTACCACCACTACCTCCCAACCCTAACCCCACCCCAAAAACCCCCCAACCCCCGGAAAAGCCACCCGACCCAGGGAAATCTTATCCACTGAGAGGGGAACACCCAAAGAACCCAGTGCCTGCCCTGATTGAAGGGAGAGACACAACCTTTTCGCCAGACCTGAGACCCATTTCCCCAGTCGAAAACGGAGCCAATGTCCCCTCCCCCCTCAACAGGAAGGTTAGCGGCAACAACCAACCTCCAGCCGAAGGGGATGACCTTCGCATCCTTCTCTCTCACACCACTGAGTGTCTCAATATCATCCAGAAGGGCTTCCTTCACACGAAAACCCCGGGTGGCTTAGACGCCTCTGACTGGGCTTCACTATGCTGCCACCTAGTGAATGCCATAGGATGAGGTTTCCTCCAAGCTGTCGAAAACCTAGGAGAGGCAGCGATAAAAGTTTCCATTGCAGGGTCCACTGACCCAACGCCCCTGGCACCGAACCTCCCCACCCTTTTCCACAGACTGATGGACACATCCAATCTCTTAGCAGCCCACCTTGCCGGAAACCTCACCAATTACCAGGATGAACATTCCACCATCCTGGAGGAATATCGGAAAAGGGCAGCCAAGAAGGCTACAGTAGAGGTGGATGAAACTTGGAGGCTCTGGAAGGAGCAACAAGTGGAACAACGAGCAGCAGCACAGGAAACGGATATCGCCGCTGCCGCACGGAACAGAAACTTCACCTTCTTCCTGCAATCAGCTGAGGAGATGGGTTTTACTCTCTCCACGCAAACCACTAATGGCCGCACACAGATGACGCCCAAAGCGGGCAGCAAAAGGACCATTTCTGGGTCCGTCCCACCATCCGCCCATACCCAATCGCCCCATCAAACACACCCCCTTGATATGAGCAGCACGCCTTCCCCCCTCCACACACCGAGAGGACAAGATGCCGCACGAGCCCCAACCACACCCCGCCCTATCACCAGGAGGGCGGAACCCTCCCCGACACCCAACCCCAAAGGTAAAACCCACCCTGGACCACTAACCGAACCACAAGGGGCTGCACACCCAGACGCTGATGCAATCACCCAAGCTGTCATGAGAGCCATGGCTCCCTTCGCAACGCGCCTACAGGCGCTGGAAAAACTATCGATGCCCCCCCCAAAAAGCGCATATACAGGTGAGTCACATCGTGAATCGCTCACCAACCTAAACACCAGACAACGGATGCCGCCATCACACCCACTGCCAACCAGCACCATCCGCGACCCCCAACCAAGTGCCGCGCCCACCCGCTCAGATAAAACGGATGCAGATTTCACCCAGGTCTCCTACCAAAGGAGGACCAAGGGCCCGAACAAAGGAGCACCCCCCGCCGGAACCGCTCCAGACATGACTATCATCACCCCAGCAGCGTATGCCACGGTAGCAGCAACTGCGGCCGACAACCCAAGCCAACCCCCTGGATGCAAACCCAAACACCGCAGTGCGCCGACCATCACGGAAGTAACGGTTCTACGAGCCGGCGGGTTTAGTGATGGCCAGGTGGAACAGAACATACGCGCAAGGGCTGCGGATGCAATAGTCAGGGAGGTTCGACTCCACATGAGCAAAGTGGTAGCCAACCCCATTCCCCTAAGGGCTGGTAGGTGGAGCGTGCACCCACGCAGCAAAGGTAACTTTGTCTTCTCTTTTGAAGGAACGATCTCTTTCGACCACATCATGTCATACGAGACTTTCCTACTCAAACCTTTCCAAGGAATAGGCCAGCTATGCCCATCGCTGGGCTGGACCCGCTTCCTTGCACATGGTGTTCCGGTCAAGGACAACGATGGCTTTCTCTTCAGCTTATCTGAGCTTCTTGCAGAGGTAAGCACACTGCCAGGGCTAACGAAGGCACACTTCTCCATGCGACCGAGGTGGCTTAAACCTATCGAGCGCATAAACGGACCTTACTCAACCCTCACTTTTGCCATCTCTGACCCAAGCGGCTCGGTGGCAAACACACTCTTCAATGGCCGCACTGCCCTCTTCGGCAAGGAAGTATCAATATTTAAGTGGATAGACAAACCAGCCCTAGTTCAATGCTCGAGATGCCACGCACTGGGACACACCAAAAAATCCAAGGCGTGCCCACTGGGTATAGACTCAGTTAAATGCTACCGATGTGGTGCGGCTCACACCTCTGAGGAGCACGACCAAAAGTGCCATCGGAAGCACACAGTCGCAGGCCTATGCGACTGCACGCACTTTAAATGTTTGAACTGCCACCTGAGCGGACACCACTGCAGAGATGCCAAGTGCCCCGCTAGAGATAACTACAGACCGAGGGCGCCACGAAAGGTGGTACGTGCAAGAAACAAAGGTAAGGACAAGGAAACCAATACCGAAATGGAGGAAGGTGAGTACAACGAATGGGTGGGAAGCCTTCCCAACAACGACAACGAAGACGACACGGATATGGCGCTAGACATGCCCCTCTTCCCCGGCAGGGAAAACTCACCCCAAATCACACCCAAGAGGAAGTCCATCCAACTTGGCCTCTCCGTGCCTGGCCCCTCACGCCACGCAACAGGGCTACTGGAAGACCCCTCAATGCACAACGCAGCATACGGACAGGGACATGCAGACCCAGCTGCCTCGAATCACTCCCCCTCGCGCCCGCAAGGCTGCGCTGCCCAGGCCAACCCGTCATTATGATGGCATACCCAAAACTGCATATAGCGTCGGTGAACATGCGCAAGCGCAACGCCGTTACCCACGCTTTACTGAATAGCGCCACTGAGATTAACTTACTATTCTTACAGGAACCCTGGTACGACAAGATAGGAACAGCTCGAAAGGACAATGCCCGAGACGGTGTTGACGTCCTGGGAGGCGCGGCTTCACCAGCCTGGGAACTCCTCTACCCAGGATTTGAAGACGGACAAAGACCCAAGGTAATGTCCTACACGAGAAAACCTGACCCGAACAACCACGCGGACCCAATATTCACAGCAATGACAAGACAAGACGTATGTAGACACCCATGCGTGCAAGTAGTAGACATAATATTTGACAACGAAACATGGCGAGTGATAAACTATTACCATGACATCAGAGACGCTACCGCCCTCGCAACGCTCACCTCTTTAGAAATCGACTCCACTACCCGACATTACTTATAGGAGACTTCAACACCCACTCTCCGACCTGGTCGCCACCAGGAATCCCCAAGTCATACTGGGCCAACCGAATAGAGGACTGGGCCGCGACAAATCTCCTTACTCTAGCCAACGCACCTGGAGAAATAACCCACAGAGGGGTGGCACACGAAAGGGACTCAACGATAGACTTAGCCTGGTTTAACATGGCAGCGGTAAGGCTCGCCACCTTCAACGGTTTCACTGTAGACTGGCCCGGATCCCTTGGCTCGGATCATGCCATGCTCAGACTCACAGGTTACCCCCTCACACCTGACACTGACACCGCAGCAGACACCCATGACCTAGGCCATGTAGTGGACTCGGAGCAGAAAGAAGAGTGGATCAAAACTTTCAAGGGAAGATGCAAAAGCTGGGTCCTCTCCGCACATCCAACCGCTGAGAAACTAGATGAAGAGGTGGCAAGGTATATGACTGACATTCAGAAAACAAATCTGGACACACTCAAGCTCAGACGCCCACACCATCGATGCGCAGCACCCTGGTGGAATGCAGAATGCAGGTGGGCCATGCAGGCACTAAAAGAGGCCCCAAACTGAGAAGAACAAAAGAGAGAGCACAAGAGACTAAAGTCCACCATCCAAGCAGCAAAACGCCAATGGGCAAATGACTATATTGACAGAGCCCAGTTATGGGAAGTCGCTACCTGGAGACATGGGCGCAAAACTACAAAAGTTCCCCCACTAAGAGGACCGGAAGGTCTGGCCAACTCACATGAGGAAATGGCTAACACCCTTTCACAGCGTTTTTTCGCCGGAGAATGACCAGAAGTAGATATACATTTCCCAGATGATCCGGACCCTCTCCCCCAACGCTCGCTCCCAAAGATCGACAAAGAGCTGATAAGCGACCTCCTCCGGAAAGTGTCAGGACGCTCCGCACCAGGCCCTTCGGGCCACTCCTGGACCATAATAAAGTGGGCCTGGGAAGCGAACCCGGACAGAATTCATGGACTCCTTGTGAACTGCCTCAAAGCTGGACATCACCCAAGCGCTTGGAAAGAGGCCCTTGTTTGCGTCATACCCAAACCAAACAGAGCCGATTACACACTGGCAAAGAACTTCCGGCCAATTGCGCTACTAGAGTGCTTAGGTAAGCTCCTGGAAAAGATAGTGGCGAAGACCATCTACCAGGACATGGCTAAACATGATCTTGTCCCCACGACACAATTCGGAGGAAGAAATGCATCATCAACAATTGACGCAGGGCTCACTCTTCTTCACGACATACAAGCCGCACACCAAACCGGACTCAAATGCGGCCTCTTACTTTTCAACATCCAAGGCTTTTTTGATAACATCAACCACCGAAGACTAACCCAAGTAGTCGAAAACCTAGGCTTTGCCCCAGAGTTAGTACGTTGGTGTCACTCCTTCCTAACCGACAGGAAAGTTCGCCTGAAATTTAACGGGCGAAACTTGGACCCCTTCAACTTGGAGGCGGGCACGCCACAAGGCTCCCCCGCCTCACCAGTACTTTCCATTCTATACACCTCCCCCATGCTAATCAAGGCGAAAGCCTGGAATCAAGCTGCTCTAGCCATGTATATTGACGATGGGGCCATCTTCACGTGTGGACGTGACTGGATGTCAGTGGAATCGGCGCTCAGGATGGGCTACTCTGAGTGTGCTAACTGGCTAACTAAAGCTGGACTTAGTGTCGAACCAGACAAAACAGAGGTTCTCTTCTTCAGGAAACGGAATGAGAGGGTGGTCCCACCTAACTACATACACCTTCCCCTTCCCTCGCTCAGAACGTACTACCGAGTTCAGGCAACTGACACAATCAGGTATCTAGGTTTTTTCTTCGATTCACGCCTCAACTGGATACGACACGTTGAGTGCATGTGCAACAGAGCGAGAGCCTCGTTAAAGGCGCTCCAATTGCTAGGCAACTCCGTCAGAGGCCTTGAACAGGCGAAATGGAGACAGGTATATCTCACCATCTGCCTCCCCACGCTAACCTATGGCCACCAGCTCTGGTTCACAGGCAAACAGATAGGGCTGGTCAAGAAACTACAATTAGTCCAAAACAACGCAGTCAGGATTATAGCTGGGGCTTTCCGCACAACCCCGAGGGAACCCCTACACCAACTACTGACCATCCTCCCTATGAGAATACGCCTTAACAAACTAACTAACAATGCAGCCGTTAGACT
Source organism: Russula earlei (assembly GCA_025769875.1). NCBI lineage: Eukaryota > Fungi > Basidiomycota > Agaricomycetes > Russulales > Russulaceae > Russula > Russula earlei. The sequence goes on from JAGFNK010000366.1 coordinate 18,198, forward strand.
CCATCGCATGACAAACAACAGCCAACTACGAAGAAGACTTGGAGGCAACTGGCTCAACCAACCAGGCCGAGGCACGCCCCTACCGACACCAAACAGCCACAGAGCAAAGACCACCCTGAGGGCACTAGCAAACAGAACGACAGTGAACAGCCCACGCATAGAGGACTTTCCCAATATCCCACCTGGCGCCCCAGACTGGGACGGACATGTTAGAGTAGGAGAGGTAACGGATCAGCACCGAGCAGAAGCAAACGTCACCATATACTGCAGTGGAGTCAAAACCAACAAAAACCGAACTGACAACAAGCAAATCGGCGCAACAGCGGCCGTACTTTATAAGAACGAGAAGACACAGGGACACAAAGAACAAGTAATCGGAATGACAGTGACGGATGAAGGCACACACCTCCGCTCACTAGCGATCGGACTAGAAGTCCTAGCTGACTACCTTGATGCGCAGACGTTGGACACTCCCACGTCGGCCCACATCTACCTACCAACACGAGTGGCCTCAGAACTGGCCACCAATTACAGGCCCCATGATGAACAAGCAACAGCCCTACATCATCTGAATCGAATAGGTGAGATCATCAACACCTATCCCGAAACGAACATAATACTGCTCTGGATACCTAGGAACAGCAAACCGACAGGGTACAGAAAGGCTAAACAACTAGCCATGGAAGCCGCGCGCACAGCCCACACCGAAGATATCACTGAACCTTTAGCCCTAGACGAACAAAAAAGAAGACACGAAATGGAAGCAATAGCAGAATGGGGAAGGATCTGGCACGAGTCGCCCCGAACCTCTCTTGCATACCGCACAGCACTCTCCAAACCGCCGAACGGGAAGCCCCACCCCACAGCAGTCGCCCAGAAAAAACCAAGGCAGACCGACATAGGAAACCGCAACAACAAACACAACAGAAACAACAATACAGAACAAAAAGATAAGCTCTGGAGATTATACACGTCCACCTTCTACTGAATCATCACAGGTCACGCGTTCATTGGGGAATACACTCAACGCTTCCACCCAAGGCACACACCTGCACAGATTGCGTGCCTATGTGGCGAGCCCCTCCAAACAGTTGAGCATGTGCTCCTGACATGCCCACTCCTCCACGACGCGCGCTGCAGACATCTGTCTGCAAATGGCCGCCCACGAAACCTACCCCAGCTGTTTGACCACCCAGAACAGGCACAGAGCATGCTCCTCTTTCTCAAAGAAACGAAGGCGTGCCTAAAACCGAGGGAAAACTGGGACCCAGGAGGGAGAAGGGAGAACCGGGGAATGCAGAGACACCCCACATAATCATCACAACTGACCACCAAACACTATACTCTACTGCTGTCATACCACCTCAGCGGACAACCCAAGACCCATAAACGCCTAATCACATTACGTCGCATACCATGCCCGTGACCGCCTCTGTATCATGTTTTACGCGCTGCAGAATACAAATTCGGATTTAAAAAAAAAAAAAAAAAAAAAAAAAACACATCATGATACGACAGATCATGGTGTATGGCCCTCCCTTATAAATGTCCTGAACCGAGCTTTCCACAGGGTCAAGCTAATCCCTGCAGTTACAATCCTCTCCAGCTGCGCTCCGACTCACGTCTAAGAATTGACAGGTACCGGTTACCTGCAATCATTATATATTTTCTACACCACTGCAAACTGTTTTCCTCAAAAACGTCATATTCCCCATGCATAAGTAACAAAGATGCGCACCTCTTCTATTTTTGCCATATTTTGCCTTGCCATTGGCATCCTTTCATCGCTCGCACTTCCTAATCCTTCAGAGTAAGTCAACCTCTTTGAGTTCAACTTCTTCCCTGAAGTAAACTTTACTTTTCCTTTAAATCAGACACCTATTATCTGAAAATGAACTCAAAAGAGTGAACTCTCGTATGGACTACCTGGAAAAAATGAAAAATCATAAAAATTGGGAAAAATGGCCTAGTGATTTGAGAGATAAAATTAGTGTCGAGTATTGAGAAATTCTTGACAAACTGTTATATCACAGAACTGCGGAGGCAAACCGTTATAAATTTTAGGCAAAGGGCAGCGGTCCGTGATAGAGACAATATATGACATGATTCCATACGAAGTACAAGTACACACGACGGACAGGAATGGATAAGTCCAGTCCTGTAAGGTATGTGATCCGGCTGAGCATGGAATCACATGACTTGTACTCGCCCCCATGCACGCGCGATGCATCATATTTCAGCTATTCATTATGCTCTCTCTCTTTCATCATAGTTTGATCTCACTCAGTCTAGATTCCCTTTCATCATGCCTCTTGCCTCTCTGTATATAAACTCTTAGCTACTCTTTGGACTCGAGGAATAGAAGATTCTCTTTTTTGCTGCTCACATCAGTCTGCCTGCAAAAGCCAAGAAGCCAACAACTGCGCGCGAGGTGCTTGCTCCCCTCTGTTCTTCTATGTCCATACCCGCCCTCGGATCAAGCCCACTGAACTCTGCGTGCCCCGACCTGGCGCGCTACAGTCCAGTCCACTAAAACTCAACTCAGTGGTCAATAAAGGTGAAATATATTGACCACTGAATTGACTCAGCTCAGATTACAAATTATTTTAAAACAATTGATTGATTTGTTGCCCTCTCCTCATGCATCGCATTATTGTAAATATGTCAACCCAAACAATTAGAACTTAGTTGAATGCTTAAGAGAGGGCAGCTCAGTTCCCAAGTTATGTAACCTAAGATGCAACATGAGTTGCCCTGAATCACCAGGGGGATCATATACACTTAATTTGCCTGATCAATTTAGCCTTAGCAGACTTGGATAAACTTAACACAATGGTGTATGTCATTTTCACGTGACCTTGCACTTGCCATTTTTGGATGTCATTTCGAGTGCAAAATTAAAACTGCTATATCTCAACAGTTTCTCAACAGATTGCCTTGAAACTTTGACAGTAGAACCTTAGGCCCATGATACCAACCGAGAATTCTTGAACTTCGAACTTGAACTTGAATTTCGGGATTTTCTGGGAGTGACTGGTGTGACCAGTGTGATATAAGTGACATCGCATATATGATAAACTAATAGGTTTTTTTTTAATATGAGTTTTTATTCGCTTGTGATTTGCATATTCGTGTATTGTGATTGCAGCTGTGACTGGGAACTGACTCAGTCCGCTTGTGTCTGCTGAATGTTGCCGAGGCATACTGTAGGGCCCAGGATCCATGCACGCAGAGTGAGAGATTTTTGAAGAGGAAATGGAAAATCTTTTTTTGAAAAAAATACTATTCAATAACATGTTCTGCGCGGTCCCTCTGAATTCTCTGATACTGCTCCCACATGTCATCAGCAATTTTATCTTGCCTGATATTTGCTTGCTCCCTCTCACGCTGCATCACAGGGCCTGTTCCAAGTTCACCAGCCAGCGCTTCCTCTTCTTGTGCGTCCATCTGGAGGTCAGCCACTTGGTCGTCAAAGGTGCCAATCTCCCTAGAGTCATATGCGCGAATAAGATTGTGAAGTGCTGCGAGCGCACATGGGACACGTGCTTGAACTCCCATGTCATACTTGTGGGGTTGTGAGAGAATCTTGAAATGCCACTTGAGAATTCCAAAAATGCATTCAATGACATTGCGAGCTTGGGCATGACGCAAATTGAACAGCTCCTTGGGTGTGCGTGGCCTAGGACAAACATCAGTAAGACAACTTGAAAGTAAGACAACAAAGACTCACCTTGTGCGAGCATGGCCCCATTCAGCTAGATGGTACCGCACACCTCGATAAGGGGTGAGAAGTACATCTGTTGAGGCAAAACCCGCATCACCAAGATAACACTTCCCCCTTGGGACACGAAGATCAGAATGATGTGCTGCATGAAAAAGTGTCGCGTCAGCAGTGGAACCCTCCCAACCAGTCAGCAGGTAGGTGAAGCGGAGGTCGAATGAGCATCCCACGAGGCAGTTCTGCATGAGACCTCCTTTGCGGTTCCTTGCTGCATCACGCTCTGCAGCAGTGGCAAAACAGTTGATATGTGTACCGTCAATAGCACCCAGCGTGTCCTTGAGAAATGGAAAGAATTTGGGGTTGCTTTGGATGAAGGGGTGAGGGGGTGAATCGGCATCAGGAAGGCGCACAAATGTGGTGTAGAAGGGAGGGCTCGAGAGAATGCCTAGAATTTTTTTAAAATACCTAGCTATCCATCAGACAACATCTGAAAGAAACCTGAGAGATACTTACTTTGAAATGGTGCGGGGTGACCGCTGAAAACACTCTCTGACATGTGTCGATGGCAGCCCTGTGACAGCTGTATAAAGGAAGATAGCAATTTGTTCTTTGACTTGGACGTGTCGTGATGATGAGATACCAAGTCGTTGGAGGATCCGCTGGAGGATGATAAATACTTTTTTATGCACCCCAAGCTCAGTCTGAATGCGCTCTGGATGGCCAGTGAGTAGGTCCTCAACCCACTTAGCCCCAGTGTATGAAGATGTGTGATATGGGATAGGAGGACGATAGAGGGGTTCAAGGAGCTCAAGTAATGCTTGGCAGCAAAGTAGGAGAACAGTTGACATATTTAACATGACATAGAGCCGTTGGTGCCGTTGGCGTTGCCATTGTACCCATTGCTGATGAGGGTTATCGGGCATCTTGAGCAAGGGAGGGGACAACAATGGGGACAAAGCATGCAACTTTTTGACAGAAATTGTTTTTGGCACATCACATGTAATTTCACAATATGTGAAATATTTATTTGGATACACATACATGACACAACAACACAAATCATTGCTTACGCTTGCTTCACTTTCTCCACCAGATTACATATGTATCCACATGCAAACTCACGTGATGACTCCATGGATATGAGCGCGAGGTAGCCATCCACCTCTCCGATGCCACAATTGGCAAACAGGGATAATGCTGGGACAATATCATCAGTTGGCAACCAACAACCATTTGTGATATCCTTGATATCACTGGCAAGGTGTTGGACTGCCAGTGTCCGGCATGGATACTCAGGAAGTGCCAAAAATCCAGGTACAGTATCACCTGCAAGTGCGGGTGCGGGTGTGGGTGTGAGTGCGGGTGTGGGTGCGAATTCAGGCACGGGCGGGGAGAAACCAAGAGAATGGACAGTTGAGTCAAAGACATCAACAACTCTGTTCATGACCGCTGTAACACCCATGACAGCAGATGCCACGGTGTCACCCCTCTGTTTTTTAGCTGAAGATGTTTCGGTCATCAGGATATTGTCAATGCGAGGTGATTTATGCTTGTTGGTTACGAAGTCGAATAAGGTATTTGATGGTGAAGTCGATGCCCTCCTGCTGCCGCCAACTTGAGACAAATTGGGGGTCAGGTGAGCAGGAGTAGGTGGCTGGGATGGAGCATGCTCAGCACGAGGTGTTGGCTGCGAAGCCCGGTATGCATGTTTGCCTTTGGTTTTTGTTCCTACAAGAGATTCCATGGCCTCGCAATGTGGCCAGCCCTTGTGGTGGAACTTCTTGACCGCTGGTTTGTCCTACTAAAGTAAGATATTGTCAACAAATCAGGAGTTACAGACGCACTGTGACCAGCTCATCATACACTGCCTGATTTTGATTTTCTGCTGATATGTCCATTCCTGTCACATCATCCCAAGCCATGCCAGACTTATTTTTGATTGCTGAAATGGTGTCCCAGTCAGTCTTCATCTAGTTGAACAGTGTCAGTGTTGAGGTGTAGTGAAAAGAGGAAACATGTACCCTTTGCCACTTCGTCTTGCACGAGCTCAGAGTTTTGAAGCCACCCTTCCTACAAAGGGACCTAATTTGACTGGCCGCCTCATTGAAGACTTGATCCTTGAACATAGCGTTGGACATCATTTGGTCCTTGTGCTCCAAGAGGAAGTTTAAGAACTCGGCTTCCTCCTCAGTCGTCCATCTTGCCTTGATATCTGCTCAGGTTTCTTCTTCAGAGGAATCAGAGCTTCTTGACAAGCGGGTCTGCATGGGAGGTGATGATCAGGATCAGGAAAATAAAGTGTGGGGCGATGCCGAAGTGAAGGTGAAAAAGAAGGTACTGACAAAGGGCTTACACATGTGCAATCACACACAAATATGCAAATATGTGAATATGCAAATCACAAGCGAATAAAAACTCATATTAAAAAAAAACCTATTAGTTTATCATATATGCAATGTCACTTATATCACACTGGTCACACCAGTCACTCCTGGAAAATCCCGACATTCAAGTTCAAGTTCGAAGTTCAAGAATTCTTGGTTGGTATCATGGGCCTTATATACTGTATCTATGTGCAGCTAAAATCTGGGAGCCTAATATTTAGTTCTTGAAATGTCAATTTTCGGGTGCTGACATGAGTGCAAAACTTTGAACTGCCATATCTCAACTGTTTCTGAATTGATTGACTTGGAACTTCGACAGTGGGATCTCATGTACTGTATCTAGGTGCAGCCCAAGAGTTGGGGTCTAATTCTCTGTTCTTGAAGTTTTGATTTTTGGGTGCAATCTGAGTGTGAAATTTCGAACTGCCATATCTCAACCATTTCTCAATGGATTGCCTTGAAACTTGGACAGTGGGATCTCATATAATGTGTCTAGGTGCAGCCAAAGAGTTGGTGTCTAATTATCAGTTCTTGAAGTTTCGATTTTTGGGTGCCCATCTGCATGTGATTTTTCGAACTGTCATATCTCAACCATTTCTCGATGGATTGCCTTGAAACTTGGACAGTAGAACCTCATGTACTGTATCCAGAGGCAGCCAAATAATTGGTTTCACTCGTTGAATTTTCACGTTTTGGGGTGCTGACCCCAAGCATGATAAAATTACATTATCCCTACAGCTGAGCACATGATATGATACAACTATTTATGATGTAGCATGTGAGAAGGGCACGTTCATGGGACCGGACAAGGACTGATGGAAGAGCGATAAGACAAAATCGAAACAATGATGTGAGGCGTGCATCGAGGCAGCAATTGCAATCGTGCATGAATGGGCGAGGCGAGGCGATGGTGGGCTGCGAGCCCTCGAGTACGGCGGTGGCAAATGATGACAAACGATGGGGGGGTGGCTTGGTAGTTGGAGCAACGCAGTGAGCGACAGTGTGCTGCTGTCAGGCACCTTTCGGCATTTCTTGTGCGTGATGCGGCATTCGTGCACTACGATTGTTGCATTTCACACTGCTTACCCCTCTCACACTTCAAAAAATGCGGCTTTTTATTATGCAAGCCGTCAGGAAATGTCTTCCATATGTGGTGCGTCATACTTACCTGAAGCCAGGAAATTGCTGTTGACCCTTGGACATGAAGGCTTGCTCCGTTCACCTGGCTCATCCACAACATAACCCTCAAAATAGAGCTGGAGGTTCCCTTCACCGACCGCAGGAAGCTTTCCCTGGTCCTGTCCAACAACAGAAGAGGTGAACGCAAGCAGCAGCATTCAAGTTTTGAACTGTCGGCGGCCGGCCACGTGTGAGCCAGCAGAGCGGTGACTGGAGGAAGGATGAGTTTTGTACATATGGCAGGGAGAAATAACATTGCATACCTTTGTTGTTTTGTCAACTTTTCATTTTGCTCTCCCACACAGTTTACCACAGTATCATATGTGTGTGGTCTCAAGCGAGACCTGGAACTTGCACGTCATGGGCTCCCTCCTCTGCAGTGAGTTCAGACGTGCACCGATGGGCATGTGCAAGCAGGCATCTCACATAAAGGATAAAGAGTGGATCTTCCGCTGACAAGATATCTGGCATGCAGAAATTGAGGACCTGCATCGTCTCCTCATGCCACCACTTGTCACGGCCCTGCATCCATGGAACTTCATTCCCCGTGCACCTAAGAACGAGGACGTGCTCAACGTGCGGGCAGACCTTGAGTGCCAAATCGACTATTGCTTTGGTTGCAATAGTCTTCCCACTGCGACACCCTTCATCGGCAATAAGGACGACACGGCTCTGGCAGTCATTGATATGGTCACATTGTGCCTCTGCAGAGAAGCCAGCGAACACAAGAGTGGATGGCACCAATGAGCGCTACACGCGAGGAGGGCAGCGACCTCTTGCCATGCCATAGGAAGGTAGATAGAGATGGCATTGCCTTAATTGATGCTGAGAGATTTTCAGTACATTGGCAACACTAGAAGTTTTGTGTGGCAGTTCAGCATAGGGATCTGTTGGGCTCATTGGCTTTGTAAATGATAGTGGTCTGGGAGAGATGAGTGATCAGACACGGAGATACCCGGAAATGGCTCTTGATCAACCATAATATATGATGGTACGGACCTTGTTGGGATGTTTGAATGCCTAACGGTCTACACTGTTGTACGACACATTCAGACCTACGGGGATGAGGCAACATGAGGGGTGGCGTGGGGTGTATTACTTATGTCAGCAGCATCTCTGGCACTGGCGGTGTGGAGGCTGTTTCTGCTCCTCCTGAGGTGGTGAGTGACTAAGCTCAGGTCCGGGGCCTTCTTGGACAATGTGTGTTGCATGAGACTAAAACGACAGTCGGGGTTGAGACCAAGATGGTGGCATGGACGAGCTCAGGTGATGGCTGCGAGTGAGACTGAAGTGGTGGAAGAAGCCAGACGAAGCTGACATTGTAGGGGCTGGCTGGACCAAAGTAACGGCAGCTAGAGGGGACGACAAGGAGGCTGAGACTGCGGCGACTGGGACTGAGACAGCAAGGCGGCATGTGTGGCCAACAGAATGGCCAACAGAACTGAAATGACTAGACGGCGGATGAAGCAGGTGTGGATGGACAAGAGGTGGCAGTGGGCAGGACAGGGGCCATGATGGCGACGACTTGGCAAGGCTAAGAATGGAGCAGCTGATGAAGCTATGATGGGGGTTGATGGTGGATGAGGGCAGAGGGGACTGGGGGTGGTGGTAATTGGGGAGTCTGACTCCGACTCCGAGACAGTCACTTTTCGCTCACTTACATCTGTATACATGGAGATTTTTCGTCCGCCGTCTAGTCGTTTCAGTTCTGTTGGCCATTCTGTTGGCCACACGTGCCGCCTTGCTGTCTCAGTCCCAGTCGCCACAGTCTCAGCCTCCTTGTTGTCCCCTCTAGCTGCCGTTACTTTGGTCCAGCCAGCCCCTACAATGTCAGCTTCGTCTGGCTTCTTCCACCACTTCAGTCTCACTCGCAGCCATCACCTGAGCTCATCCATGCCACCATCTTGGTCTCAACCCCGACTGTCGTTTTAGTCTCATGCAACACACATTGTCCAAGAAGGCCCCGGACCTGAGCTTAGTCACTCACCACCTCAGGAGGAGCAGAAACAGCCTTCACACCACCAGTACCAGAGACGCTGCTGACATAAGTAATACGCCCCATGCCACCCCTCATGTTGCCTCATCCCCATAGGTCTGAATGTGTCGTACAACAGTGTAGACCGTTAGGCATTCAAACATCCCAACAAGGTCTGTACCGTCATATATTATGGTTGATCAAGAGCCATTTCCGGGTATCTCCATGTCTGATCGCTCATCTCTCCCAGACCACTATCATTTACAAAGCTGATGAACCCAACAGATCCCTATGCTGAACTGCCACACGAAACTTCTAGTGTTGCCAATGTACTGAAAATCTCTTGGCATCAATTAAGGCAATGCCATCTCTATCTACCTTCCTATGGCATGGCAAGTGGTCGCTGCCCTCCTCGCATGTAGCGCTCATTGGTGCCATCCACTCTGTTGTGTTCGCTGGCTTCTCTGCAGAGGCGCAATGTGACCATATCAATGACTGCCAGAGCCGCATCGTCCTTATTGCTGACGAAGGGTGTCACGGTGGGAAGACTATTGCAACCAAACCAATAGTCGATTTGGCACTCAAGGTCTGCCCGCACGTTGAGCATGTCCTTGTTCTTAGGTGCACGGGGAACGAAGTTCCGTGGACGCAGGGCCGTGACAAGTGGTGGCATGAGGAGATGACGTGGGTCCTCAATTTCTGCATGCCAGATATCTTGTCAGTGGAAGATCCACTCTTTATCCTTTATGTGAGATGCCTGCTTGCACATGCCCATCGGTGCGCGTCTGAACTCGCTGCAGAGGAGGGAGCCCGTGACATGCAAGTTCCAGGTCTCACTTGAGACCACACACATACGATACTGTGGTACACTGTGTGGGAGAGCAAAATGAAAAGTTGACAAAACAACAAAGGTATGCAATGTTATTTCTCCCTGCCATATGTACAAAACTCATCCTTCCTCCAGTCACCGCTCTGCTGGCTCACATGTGGCTGGCCACCGACAGTTCAAAACTTGAATGCTGCTGCTCGCATTTGCCTCTTCTGTTGTTGGACAGGACCAGGGAAAGCTTCCCGCGGTCGGTGAAGGGAACCTCCAGCTCTATTTTGAGGGTTATGTTGTGGATGAGCCAGGTGAACGGAGCAAGCCTTCATGTCCAAGGGTCAACAGCAATTTCCTGGTTTCAGGTAAGTATGACGCACCACATATGGAAGACATTTCCTGATGGCTTGCATAATAAAAGCCACATTTTTTGAAGTGTGAGAGGGGTAAGCGGTGTGAAATGCAACAATCGTAGTGCACAAATGCTGCGTCATGCACAAGAAACGCCAAAAGGTGCCTGACAGCAGCACACTGTCGCTCACTGCGTTGCTCCAACTACTGAGCCACCCCCCCATCGTTTGTCATCGTTCACCACTGCCGTACTCAAGGGCTCGCAGCCCACCATCGCCTTGCCTCGCCCATTCATGCGCAATCACAATCGCTGCCTCGACACACGCCTTGCGTCATTGTTTCGATTTTGTCTTATCGCTCTTCTGTCAGTCCTTGTCCGGTCCCATGAACGTGCCCTTCTCACGTGCTACGTCATAAATAGTTGTATCATATCATGTGCTCAGCTGTAGGGATAATGTAATTTTATCATGCTTGGGGTCAGCACCTCAAAACGTGAAAATTCAATGAGTGAAACCAATTATTTGGCTGCCTCTGGATACAGTACATGAGGTTCTACTGTCCAAGTTTCAAGGCAATCCATTGAGAAATGGTTGAGATATAGGGCTGTTCACCATACCGTATTACAGGTATGGCCGTATATGTGACAGGTCCAAACAGGTCTACCTGTCCTGACCCCATACCGTATATCAACTTACTGTGAACTCAAACAGGACGGTACGGGGGATTGAAAGGCCGTATTATGGGTAACGGGTTATATATTAGGAACTAAACTACTAATACGACACATTCTCATTGCAAGTGCAATTTCTTTTTGACTAGTATAAGGGTCCTGATGGTCTCCACCTTCAAGCTAGTGTGACGGAGAGAGATTGTGTCTCAGCCACCAGAGAAAACCCTCTCTACAGCCACTGCAGAAGAGAACAGAGAGGAAACAAGGGTAGATGTATTCTGAGAGGATTGGGTATGGATGTGTGTGATCGTGGCATTGAGGCGACATGGGAAATGAAATGAAATGAAACTAAACTTTGAAAGGGTATGGTAGGTGGTAGCAACGAGTGGGCACTAGTTGGCATGGCCGAAATGCCGCGCAGGGGTGGTCGGTCAGCTGTCAAGTGTTGGGGGCTTTTGCCTGACTGATGAGGCAGTGGCGGGCAGGCATGTGGGTGTGGGCAAGCGTGCGGGTGCATGGTAGCATTGGAGGAGGAGCGGGTGTGTATGTCGGAGGTGAGAGGCGGAGGGCATGGAGGCGTTTGCGTGTGATGTGGTGGTGGAAGAAAGGAGGGTGTTGGGCACACGTGTTGGGCGTTCGGTGGTAACATCGTCAGAGGTGGAGGAGAGGGAGTGTGTGTTGAAGGCGAGAGGCAGAGGGCATGGTGTGCTTGCATGTGTTGTGGCGGTGGGAGAGAGGGAGTTGTGCATGCATGTGCCTGTCATTTGACTGCTGGCTGGATTCTCGCGGCGGGTGGCACTTTGTCAGTCTGGCCTGTTCCATGTCTGAGCCAGCAAGTCGCCTTACAGCATTGTGCAGAGTTGAATGGAGGCTGGATCATCCTTTGATGGATGCACCTTGATCTCTTGAAGATACCGTGGGCAGTCGTCATTCGTGAGACAACTATCAAGTAAGCATTTGAGTTTGAGCTATCCAACCATTCAAAGCAGTTGATAGCGAACTGACCCATTGGAATAGAGGATTGCTGGGCACCCATGATGAATGTGGTGAAACCCTCGGCCTTACAGACCGCCTGCATTCACTGCTGAGATGTGAATGTCCAGTGTGACCAATGGAGCTTGTGATGGATGCACAACCACAAAATATGGTGATGCCTGAAGAAATTTGGTGGTACAATTGTGGTTGCTTGGGGGCAGTGCTAGGACTCAGCATTGATGGAGGCGCACTAGCACTGCGGTGCTGCTGGAAGCAAAAAAAAAGTCAACCCGGGGTCAGCGTGCAGACCCCAACAAACAAACTTACTGCTAATGCTGCTGCTGTCTCACATCTGGCAGGTAGATTTTTGGCGTGAACTTTGAGTGTGCGCAAGATGGTAGCAACATCTGCTGAAGGGGGGTGGGAAGCCATGCTTGCGCTCAAGCGCTTCACCACATGAGCATCCACTGGCGCATGGTGTGTGCCGCAAGCTCCTGGGCATATTGCATTTTGCAGAGCTCGATTGTATCAATGGTCATTTTTTGTTTGACAGGAGCAATTGAGTGGGAGAAGAGAGTCAAGGAATGATAGTTGGTTTAGAGGAAACGTTGGTCATGGTGGAAAATCACCTGTCATTTTAAACAGCGCCTGAGGATCCACAAACAATCCAGCGATGATCAGGATGTCCAGCCTAAAACTCAGGAGAACTCACAAAATAATACAACTAAGAGAGAAAAGCATACAAATTGTTTGCAATAGATGGCTGAACGTTGAGCATTGGATGCTAGACAGTGGAAGCTGTTTATCTCATCAGCGAGGGACATTGGCGATACATGTTGTCCAGAGAAATAATATGTTCCACATCTAGACTACGAAGTACCTGTATGATGGCCATTTACAGCCATCAACTAACAGGTCTCAACGGGTAATACCCATCCCATACCTGTACCATATAAACTCTGCAGCAGTCAGCAAACAGGATGGGTACGGGTCCCGTACACCCGTACATACATGGGTACGGTGCACAGCCCTATTGAGATATGACAGTTCGAAAAATCGCACGCAGATGGGCACCCAAAAATCAAAACTTCAAGAACTGATAATTAGACACCAACTCTTTGGCTGCACCTAGACACTGTTACGAACCAAGGCCAGGTCCTGGCCGTAGATGGTCCTATTTCACTCAAGAGAGACCTCTCTCATTTTGCATTACCAACTCCCTTCCATTTTCTGGGCTATCCCTCCTGCAGTGCAAGATATTGCTATTGCAAAGGCACTATAACATGACCAGGCACCTGTTTCCTAATCGGGTAATAATCGCGTGGCAGCCACATGGTCACCCAGCCACCAGAAACCCAAAACAGCGGCACAAACTCTTAGAAACTGTTGCATAACTCATCTGATGTCATCAAGGCTCCAATGACATCATGGCTGACTGAGCGACTCCACAGTGACCTCTAGGCTCACTAAGCGCTCCACAGTGACATTATAATGATGTCATCACTCCACAATGATCAGTAATGCGCTCAGTAAGCCTGAAACTTGACACAAGCGAGTTTATGCCTCTGTAGTCCTATTGGATGGTACCAAAGAGTCTAGAATAGTCCCAGTTCTTTGTAATCGACCCTGTACACTGTATATAAGCCCCAATAAAGTATGGCAGTCGTCAGACTGTCCATTTGTGATAGTCTCATCTTCCTGGGTACTCCCCTGCGACTGCTCAGTTTAAAGACTCCCCTCACTTCCAAGGTACTCTTCAATGACCGCCTTGTCTAAAGCCCTCTCGCTGCACTGGCCTCCAGTCTTCGCCTCTGCCTCCAGTTACACGTACCAGTCCCCATCTGGTACATTCTAGTCATTTGGCTCATCCTCCTGTTTAACGCCGCCTACGCCGTGTACCATCTGTTCTGACCCTTGCCCACCTGCTCCTGAGTCCACATAGATCAGCAGTATGTGTCTTGACAGACACATTATATGAGATCCCACTGTCCAAGTTTCAAGGCAATCCATTGAGAAATGGTTGAGATATGGCAGTTCGAAATTTCACACTCAGATTGCACCCAAAAATCGAAACTTCAAGAACAGAGAATTAGACCACAACTCTTGGGCTGCACCTAGATACAGTACATGAGATCCCACTGTCGAAGTTCCAAGTCAATCGATTCAGAAACAGTTGAGATATGGCAGTTCAAAATTTTGCACTCATGTCAGCACCCGAAAATCGACATTTCAAGAACTAAATATTAGGCTCCCATAGTTTAGCTGCACATAGATACAGTATATAAGGTTCTACTGTCAAAGTTTCAAGGCAATCTGTTGAGAAACTGTTGAGATATAGCAGTTTTAATTTTGCACTCAAAATGACATCCAAAAATGGCAAGTGCAAGGTCACGTGAAAATGACAATAATACATGGATTTATATTGAATAAATTGAGACATAAAGTGCATCCACAAATATGACACCAAATTTTAAATAGGAACGGTCTACTCATTACATGGCAATAATCGGCCGATGGGGATCAATTGCACCTGATGGGGATCAATCACACCCAATGGGGATCAATCGCCTCAATGACAGAGACTGACCACACAGATTAAACTCAACGCGAAGATCTGGGCTTTACATTTCATTACAAATTTACTCGAGCCAAGTAACAACGTAGTTAGCCATTATTTTCACGCTTATAATTCAATCTTGTTTGTATTTTTCCACTAAGAACCAAGTCTGTGTTGAAGGCGACTGGCTGTGGATGTCTGATGCCCTCATCACAAATAACTCAAAAGGAATTGGTTGTGCAACCTGTTCATATGAATCCAAACTACAACAAGAAAGTCTAAGCCCAGATACTTAGGCAAATGTGAGCCTTAGAAGATGCAATACAATCGTCTAATATACCCCCCAAGTTGAGCTAGCTACAACAGAGAAAATATACATTCTGAGTATGTGGGACACTGTGTGATGATGTACTGAAAACTTACTCTGGACAGCCTTGCGAGCAAGCCGAAAAGCCACACCTGGAAGATGAAGGTCCAGAAGGTAGAAATAGTCCTCTATGCATTTTGTTGGATGTTTCATGTTCCTTTGCTGCATTGCTATCTTCAGCCTTGCGCTTGCGGCTGCTCCTCATTGGATCATGACTAAGGAAACTCTTGTATCGGCTGCCGCCATCATTGATCCAAGGGTTGGATATCAGTCTCCCTTCTATGAGTGTCAAGACCCATTTGGAAGAACTAAGTTTCTTGTGAGCTTCCAGGGTCTTCTCATCAGGCTCCTTCTCCTCTTGAAGTTCGCATGGCTCCAGATCTACATTAGAACCATGATAAAAATCTTGAAAAACAGTGCGCAACCCTTCAATGATCTTGATGCATGGTAATGTTTTGTTTGTGTTTTTGATAAACATTGGGCCAAAAACTCTTGAGTCTGGGAATGATAGCTTTCCCTTACCACCCTGGGCAACGCGATTATGACCCATGTATCTGTATCCATCAAATACATCTTGCATATCTTGTGAAATGACCTCGAAGTTAGGATGTCGGTATTTCATGACCATATAAAGGAGGACCCAATAGAATGACTCCAGGTCATTGGGAAGTCCATGGGATTGAGTGGCAGGGTGTAGTAAAAGTCCTGTTGATATGAACTGCCAGGTACCCTGAACACAAAGTAATTCAATTTGCTGCGCATAGGGGATAAACAGATCATACCGTTCTGGATTGTTGCCTTGGCAAATCCACATCCACCTTCTTGGATAAGTCCCAGTCGATCAATAAACCTGATCGATCTGGGGCAATCAGAATGTTTCCTGCACTCACATCCCGATGTGAAATTTTTGCTTTGTCATATGTGTTCATATGAGCTGTTCCAAATTGTCAAACAACAAACTTAAATGTAATGCCAATCCTCACTGATCATAGCATCCCGAATGACCTGGCATAGCTCCTGAGTCGATCTGAACATACTCAGCGGCTGTCCAAGCGTGTTCAAGACAAGTTGGTAGTGGACATATTGTTTGACGTGCAGTGTACCGGGACACCAAATACATTTGCGATCGCCATCTTTCACATAGTCTTGCATCCTTGTGCTTTGTATGTCGAGTGGATGCTCCAGTGTCGACAGCACGTTGCCAGCTGGACCCAATGTCGGAATGTAATGCACTTTTGCTTCTTGTAAATCATGATAAATATCCCCTTATTTCTCGATACCTGGGAAATTGGTATGCCAGTAATCTTTGAGGTAAACCAGTTCATTCCATTTGATGTTGTGGCAGACATATCTGAATGTCAACCGACCAAAAAGGGTTTTCATCTCCCATATTGGTTTCCATGTGATATAGGGCTTTGGCTGTCCGTCCATGGCATGATCGTCATTGACGAGAATCTGGCGAAGGTCTTCAACTTCAATTTTCTCAATGTCCATGTATACTTCCAGCATGGACTGTGCATCACCAACCCCCTTATCGTTCTCTGAGACTGAGGTGACAGTGGTGTCGTATCCATGCTGGGCAAAAGTGAGAGAGTTGAGCCTCCAGATGAATTTGAAAAGGGTGTTGGGATCTTTGGCCCAATTGAATAGCTTGGTATAGATAGCACCACTGCGATCCCATCGCAGTAGTTGCCCTGTTTCACCAAAGAGGATGATTGCAAAGGAGAATACACGAGATTGTTTTTGATGGAGAACCGAAGAATAGGATATCAACTGCCCACATATATGGGATGCTTGGTGGGATGACTTGATGGGATGCCCAAGGTCACTTTCATCCTCTGGTGGGTTCGTCTCTGCATGTGTGCAAAAAATGTCTTGATTTCCGTTTTTGTTTTTGATCCACACATTGACCACACTTCACTCCAGTTTCTTATTCTCCCATGTGACTTTTGAATGAGCGTTTTTGTTCCAATAGATGGCGATGTCTGGTCTAAGATGGCTTTGTTTATCTTGCTTAGCACTGGTGTTGACGAATGTGAGATCAGGAGCAAGGCCGGATAGTTGGATTGCCTTTATCTGTCATGTATGTGAGCGTGGATCCCCCCTTGAATGTGGGGACTGACAAACTGATCCTCACGTTGTGAGACGGAGGTCTTGGCAAAGCTGATTTCATTCATCTCTCGTGCTTGGCTTGCTTGTGGCACAAAATCTGAGAAGAACTTGAGTATGGGCATAGGCCTGATGAATTTGTCACATATGTCCTTGGTCATTTTTCTATATTTTGATGAAGCCTTTTTTGGAGGTGCCGAGGAATATGCCTGACTTCCAGAAAGATTGTGTTTGAAGGGGGTGGTCGTTAGACTCCTTTGGATGGGAGGCGGCGTGCTGGGATGGGTGACATCCATCTTGTGAGATGGGAAGAAGTTGTGTCAAAGGTGAGAATCACCTAATGCTATATAAGTATAAGTACGTGGTCCAGCAGTCAAGGATTCTCTCTTGACTCCAATTTAATAAAAAAGGTTGTGTGTGGCAGCAATTACATGTGTTACACCATTTTCCTTTTATGCTTACTTCTTACCTTTCGCTATGGACTGCTTGCTTTTGTATGTCCCTTTACTTACTGGTCTCGTGATCTCTTACGTCTTGTGATCCCTTCTGTGTTATCATGTGATCCATACACGTCCAGGTAACACTGGATTGCTGTTACTTTCCATTTGTTTGGTTCTCTTTCCATTTATATTCACTTCTTAGTTTCGACTGTGCAATGCTGTGCACTTACTGTGCAGCACAGTTACTTGGTTCTGACTCATTTGTGGCCTCATTCCTATGACTCCTACTTATTATGACTCCTGCTATACTAGTAGCACAGTCAAAGCGCAGCTATTGCTGCGCTTCTCCTGTATATATAAGCCCAGTACTTTGTGACCAAAGCCCTAAGCTTGGTCTCTTGTAGAATCCAACCTACTCTTGTCCAAACATATTCGCCTGCAACCCACTTTGCTCCTAATCCTCAAACCACATCCACCTCTCCATTTCATCAACTCTCAACACACACACACCATCCACCATCTACTCTTCGTCTATCCCTTCCTCCCCTAAGAGTCTCTCTTCACTCCCCTGAGAAGAGCTCTCCTCCTTTAAGACCTACCTTCCTCTACTCTCTCTCTGCGTTGTTCAAGGTCCCTGATGGACTTGAACACATATAGCTAGTGGAACCAGCCCTAGTCTATCCCATTACAAACTTACCCTAGCTTCTCAACGGACTGAGTCATACTAGGAGGGGTCTATTGGCCATAACCTGTTTAGCATAAAACACTTCGACTGCTGCAGGGATCCTTACTCTCTATACATGGGAACTGGCCCATTTCTTGAACACATCTCTACTATCAACTTGTCTTTATGCTTGAGAACTGACATGGCTAGTTACCATGACAACATGTACAATACGAATGATCACTACGATGTACATACTTGAGCAAAACCTGGTGGTTCAGGTGCGCAAGCTCGCTTGCTTAAGTATCTGCCTACTACAAGGCCACAGCCAGTGAAACATGGAGAACTGCAGGCCATAAGTGCCTTATTGGTAATAATATCGGCAATGATTGGCCGATGGGGATCAATCTCCCCAATGACGGAGATACGCACATATGCGCTTTCATGCAAATTCTCACACACAGAATAAAACCGAGGAAAGTATTGCCATTGACATGAACGACCTGCCAAGTCATCATCACATATGCGCGCACACATTCATCTAAGAGAGACCATGCGATTTGGTAATGACAGTATGAAGCGTGGGCTTTGCTGCCCTACGTAGTGCATCAAGGACATCCATCCCCAACTTACTGCCCACATCTTCCCAATAACCCTTTCTACCATTGGAAAGGATTGTACATAGGCACACATGATGTCCTGTTATATGGGTAAGACATGGAAGACAAAAATGTGGTAAGGTCATACCATATCTCTATGTGATAAGCAAGCCTGGTTCAGGAACCAATTCAGAGTGCGGATCTGTCTTAGCTCACGAGTTGGGTAACCATCACTATCATAGTGGCTCAGGTTTGTATGTGGTGAGGCAGATAGCAAAGTCAGCAAAATTCGAAGCCCAAGATGGTCGAGGTTCTGGAAATGGCTCACAATTTGCAAGAGATGAAGAAAGGTAGGATCATGTGGTTGGAATTGGCTCATTTCCACTTCTAGGTTGTAAAGGCTTGTCGAGTTACCCAGTCACTCTCCAATGTTACAGCAAATCCCCAATGGAGCACAAAGGGTCAGAAGATTGGGTAGGAAAGGCTGACAGCTAGGTTGAATGTGGTCCAATGGCATGTTGCATTGGATATGGATGCTATTAAGGCCCTTGTGCTTGGTTAGAAAATGAATGAGCGCTGGCCCTGGGATATCCCCTTTTGTCATGAACCATTCCCCGGAGAGGGCCCTTGAAGGACCCTTCCTTATAGGAGGAAACCCAGCCTCTATGATGCCACCCTGTTCACACGAGCAAAAGGGGTGAGTAGAGGTGTCCACAATATCGCGCGCGCATTGTTGCGCGAGCGATTCTCGGCACAATCGACATACAGCAAGCCCCACTTAAAGGCAACCCTTCTAGCAACTAAGGACAGTATTAGAGCCTTCCTAAGGACCATTTGGAACGACCCTAGGAACTCTACAATAGGTACTAACCTAGTATCAAAGGCCCTACAACGCGTTATTAGACCAACTCTAATAACTATAGAACGAACTATAAGGCAACACTAAGGACCTTAATAGAAGTATTAGGGTCGACTCTAAGGACCCTAATAGAACTATATAAGGGCCTTATAAGATAACACTATTCCATAACCAAACTACAAGTCCTCAAATGACCGGCCCTAAACTAACTAACAGGAAATGAATCAGGTGCTTGCACGTGTACTAAAGCAGTGAACACGTGGACAATGGAAGCTCTTACTCATCAAGAGAAGCTTCTTACTCAGCAGCTTACTGAGCATGACTGAGCATGCTCAGTAAGCGTCCTCCGACTTCTTACTCATCACTCTATTGTGCTTGATAACAAGGTTATGACTTGTTCCCTATTTAGCAGCTCTCTTGTAGTATATAAGCGCTCAATAAAGTAGCGGACAGTCCTCAGACTGTCCATTTGTTTACGGCACTCTCCATTCCTGGGATACTCCTTTAAGGACCATCCCCTTGTGACTATCCTGGCCTCTTCCCTGCGTGATTGTTCTACTCTCACAGTAACAATACCTCTCTGGTATTTGTTGCTCCTCTGGGTTCTACTCCTTGCCCACGCGGTCTTGGATGTCTATTGACTCGTCTTCGAGCTTATCCCTCGCTCTTGAACTGGATAGTTCAACAGTGAGTCTTGACACCTTTGAGAATGAGTTTCTCAAGAGATGTCATGTTGAGCTCACCAAGTAAAGCAGTCCAGTGGGAGGGTTTCAAAGATACTATGCAAAGGAACAGGGACTTGATAGGTGAGTGCTTGAGAATCCCCATTGTGGTTTCTGTGATTCCGGGAGTGAAGGCATAATCAGATGAAATATCAAGTAAATTAATTGTGTGAGAGCTGCATGCTCTGCTTCATAAGGTGATGGAGGAAGGAAGACAATCCACAGAACCAAATCCTGTGAAGTGCAGTCATGTGAGTGGTAGGGTGTTAAACAATTGGTGCATTTTGATGAACCCAGAGGCCAGCAGAAGCGGATTGGACCCATGGAGAAGAAGGTGGAAATCCCGAAGATTGCATGTATTTGAAGGCTCAATAAGGAAATGGGTAAGGAATCTCATTGCAGTTCGGGCCTCCAGTGGGGAGCAAGGGATGGAACAGAACATCTTTTTGGGGGGTTTGAAGGTGTGAATAGCAGACCACAGTCCAAGAGATGCATATCCACTCGGTTCATGTAGTGTCACTTCTGAGCCCCCTTCACTTGTGTCGTTTGCCTCAAGCCCACAGTGGTGCAAGTACTCTGGTAAGAGCAATCGACCTATGAATCGTGAAGCAAGTACCAATGTTCAAAGATCATCATTGTCCAGATGGGTGGAAATCATAAGAAGTAGTTCAACAGGCATGTCCTGGATCCCTGTGCACTACAAAAGTTGTTACGGAATGGAAATTTGCATGAATGGTCAGCGTACAAGGTGAGTTTGATGCTGCTGTACTTGGTGTCTCTTAACTGCCTTCCAACGATTACAATTGGTTGATGAGCAAAAGCGTCGTTTCCACTCATTTCCGTCTGGTGGGTGCTCCAACTGTTGGGTTTATGAGCGGAGGACAGTCAGACATATGCATTGGCACAGAGGCTCACCTGGTGACATTTGCAATTGCATGGTGGTGATGGTGGTGACACAGTATTCCCTCGTCATTTGACTGCAGTCAAATGGTGAAGGGGAGTAAGCAATGAAGAGTTCAATACCATGCTTGCAATTGGGTTGTTGTGATACAGAGGTGATTGTCACCATCATGGTCTCCATGAATTTAAATACCTTGAGAAGGTGCAGGTACTATTGTGGGCTCAAACTGTATATTCGGGAGATTGAGATGCATATGCGTATACATCGGCAGCTCGTCATAATTGGTTAGGGAGAAACAAGTCATTATCACACAATGAGGATAATTGTTATCGCCAAGAAGCACGATGACGAGCAACCAACAGTTAGCGCATTTGGGAAGAGATAGAAGACATTCTTACATGTACTTCTCAAAAGCATAGAACACAGTACCCTTTTGCAGCACTGTCAAGGAGAGAAGGGTATCACCCAGCATGCATGTTCATGAGAGCAGCACTAACTTTGGGGATAATTGTTCTTTCCATGGGCACCTATAGGGTGGTCCCTTATGCTTAAAGGTGGGATCATTAGTGGGTCTGAGCATCAGACTGCGTAATAAAAGGTCCATACTTACCATGAGGTTTTATCAATGTATATGATCGACCACACCGAGCGTGCTCTTCGGCAACATGATCCGACTGAGAAGACCCTCAAACGATACAGTATTCCTGTACTACAGGAGTTATGTGTCAAGCACGGCATTGATGTGGGTGGCTCGAGTCGCCCACTAAAGAAGCCATATATCAATGCACTATTGATCCACGTGAGATGAACTCACCATTGCTTGTCCTTTATTCACCATGGAAGCTAGTGTGGGCAGCATAGTTGCAGGGACAGGGATCAATTAAGATTGAAGATTTGACTTCCAAATTTCTTGCCTCAACGCGTGATTACTCTCCCAAGACCTGATGACACCTCTGAACAGAGCATTGCTGATGAAAACTGAGGCCATCAACAGCAAGAACACAGCAATGAACCAGCAAGCACTTTCCGATTTACACAGCCCACAGCAGTGGAGCATTCACACAGTGAGGTCGACACATTCTACGTCCGGCATGCATTGACTCCAGCACCGACAGACAATCAAGAGAAGATGCCTGATGGAAATACTGATTGTATGTCTGCTCCTGGGTGTCAGTCAAACACAATTGCAATTCCAAGCAAATGATCCTACCCTTTTGGGAAGGATGCACCGAGGAAAAAAAGAAAAGTGGAAAGTTACATCCTTGTGAGGATTTACAAACAATGAAAGGACCTGGAACATATGAATGAGATCGAATATCCCTTGATGCCAGACAGTGGACTTGATCTTGTGGGGTTATCTCAAAAATTAAACATCAGACAGTGCCAGGCAAGTTGGTTCAATATCATACCGATCTGTGGTGCTGGCTATGCTGACTGTCTCCTAAGGTGCTGGATGCCTGCTCTTCATGACCATGGTTTAGCAAGTGCCTTGTTTTGGAAAGCGGTGCCATTAGGCTGTTGAAAGCAAAAGAAGGGTATTTACGGGTGGTAGTTCAATCATCCTCGTAGCTGCTCAGTGATCGGAGGGTATAAACCACTACTGCAAGATCCCTGTT
Source organism: Russula earlei (assembly GCA_025769875.1). Taxonomy (NCBI): domain Eukaryota; kingdom Fungi; phylum Basidiomycota; class Agaricomycetes; order Russulales; family Russulaceae; genus Russula; species Russula earlei. Next base: position 41,107 of record JAGFNK010000366.1, read on the forward strand.
TCAGCCAACCCCATGCCTCGGTCTGTCCAGATATAACAACCCCTCGTCATCATCCCAAATTTACAGGCTTCTTTCATGCCGGCATTAAGTATCCACTGTACAAGAAACTGTGCATACAACCAATGAATTTGTCCAACGGGATAGGACCTCAAATTATAGGAGTGTTACAATAGACTGGCAAATGATGGGGGGAGATGGAAAAACAAACATTGTTGTTGTGGAAGGTAGCGGCTGTCTCGTTGCAACGGTCCATGTTATGAGGAGACATAACATCTATCAAGAATGTAACATAACAAGGCAGGTGAACTGAATTTCTTTGACATGGGGTGCCATTATAGACCATTTGCTTTGACACTGCTTTGGTGTCCAGGTTGCTCCCATGGCCTTCAAGATGGAAACCCAAAATCCTTGAGCGGACATGTCCAATTTACCTTCCCAGGCCAACTCCTCAATTGCATGAAGAAGTTGGCCTTCCTCCTCTGAAGACCAGGCTCCTTTTCCATACAGATGCAGTGTCAGAAGGTCTTGATAGAACACATATCAGGAGACATACCTCTCCATCTGATGCCCTGATATTGTGTGTGTTGGCGAAAGCGGTTGCTACAGTTGGCCGGTGAGTGCTGCACTAATTCTGTGACGGCAACCCAGTCATTTCCTTTCTTCTGGACAGCTCTGTTGGGAGGAGGGAGATAAGAAAGGAAACATGTGGAGACTGACAGATGTCTCACCTGCGCAGCTGCTCATCTTCTGCAGCCCCCCACTTCCCTGCTTTAGCAAGGGGATCATGCCACACTGAACATGGTAAAAGATGGACTTGACCCCCCTCTGGGGCATGGCACGAGCTAAAGCACACATATAACACATATATTGGCATTACTTGAGTATTCACCGACTGATGCAGCTCCAAAACCTATTAGTAGGCTGGGAAGAGTATATGAGATCATCCAACTGCTTGTCATCCAGGTCATTTTCCTAAACAGCAGTGTGTTAGCAAAACAAATAATGATTCCAATGCATTGCACACCTTCTTGTACGTCCCTAATGTGGCATGAACTTGTCCTACCTCCTCCCTAGTGAATGGACCTTTATGACATGATATGCCTGAGCAAGTTGAAAATCATGTCTGAGGCTAGAAACTTCAAAAGCTCACTCACCAGCGTCCCCGAATTGCTTGACATTCATCCATTGTGTTGCTAGGAATTCAGGTATGTCCTCTGGAGATACAGTACAATGCTGATTCATATGCTATATTTCCTGGAGGACATTAGTGAATGTGGAGGGACATACTTTGTTCCGACATATGCAATTGAGTATAACCAGGTGGAATGCAAAAAGGGGAAATGTTCATAGGTGGCGAGTTAAGTATCTGTCTACTACACAGCTGCCACGAGCCAGAGTCATGGGCCGAAGTGGCCACAGGAAGGAATTATTGCAGCAAGTCCTGAGTCTAATATAATAAGATTATTTCAGTGTCTCACTGTGGGGCACAAACACTGAGGATCCAAGGCAAACTATCTGAGTGTACAAGTAAGGCTGCTATGAGGTATGCGCATGCACGCATATGCACTGGTAACTACATTTCAACTATGGACGGTGTTCTTTAATGACAGGTAAAGCAAATGTCCATGTGAGCGAATCAAGTCCCTTTCTGTTTGCTAGGTGCAGCCTTGGCATGCATGTGCATACAGGCGGGTGCGACTTTGACATGTCATACAGTCTGTGTGCAAGCACACAATGGTGGTAAGGATGAAAAATGATAACTAGGGATAATGAGTCACAGCGACAATAAGAGGAATGGGGACATACAGGACATCCTAGTTGGGTTTGCAGTTGATGTAGATAATGTCCTGCTCAGCAGGGCCTTGAGGAGAGGCGATGGTCTGGAGGCGCATGCATTTATGCTGCTGGGATGAGCTTGATGCTGATGTGGGAGCGGGATCCACAGCCTCACGCAGCCGGTCGAGATCCTGCTGCACACCTTGGAGTTCCCTCAGCACACCATTGAACTCCTGGTGGAGAGTGGTGAGCTTTTTGAAAGCTTCATTGCGCTCCTCTCCGAGATGATCAATCTGTTGCTGGAAAGGCTGAGCCTCCGTGCAGTTACGGGCTTCCCATGCGCAGGCCATTGACTCATCGTCCTTGTGATTGTCAAGATGGAACTGCAAGTGGCAGCACGCATGACATTGTTGGCCATGTGTGATGATGCGATGAGTCTGGTTGTAAGTCCAATGTAGGACTGAAGGGGGAGGACGACCAGTCTGTTTGGTTCTGGCCATGTATAAGAGCTGAGTGAAAGACAAGACAAAAGAAAAAGGGAATTGCGGAATTACGTAGTGCCTGCTCGACTCTCAGCCCATCGGGAATATGCTTATTGAAATGCAGGGGCCTCCTTTTTAGGAAATAGGTATGATCTGCACGCATGGAGGGAGAGAGGGAAGATGCAAGCAAGCGAATGTGGGAGAGAGAGAGGAGAGTGAGTCCAGGGAAGATCAGAGTGCCAGCATGAGGAGGTATGTACATTCTTGCAGGGTCAACCAAATACCCCCCACGTTCACATGTGCAACACAACACATATGCACATATATGTAAAACATATATCGATATCAGCAATGAGACGTAAGTTTACAGCATCCTGCTCATTAAGGTATGAAATGGCAAGCAAATAAATAAATAACACGGGGTTGTGAGGCTGCAATTATATGGACCCAGGAGAAGGGGAGAACTGGGAAACATGAGACATCCACTTAGCCACAGCGACAACCACTACATACCACCCCAGCAGACTACCATCCTCAGAAGCCTGAGCACATTACGTTGCTATTTAGCCAGTGACCGCCTCTGAAACATGATGTACGCACTGTGAGATACAAATTCGGATTCCAAACAAAATATGAACGATCTGTTGAAGCAGATGGGCGCAGGTTATGATAACAGCGATAAGATCCTTAAGATCTATCAAAAGATATTTCAGTATTGTGTAAGACAAGACTAACATTCAGTAATACCTATCAAAAGATATCTACAACGTGTGATTAGATGTGAGAGATAAGATAGGAAACAGTAAGTACTCACTTCAGTATTGTGTAACACAAGACTGAAGTGATCTATCGAAATATGATGCTCTTAAGTACTCCAGAGTGTCTCTAAGTACACTGCAAGTAGCTACCATCAATAAGAAACAAAGATCATACAAGGATCAGTCGTTAGTAGCTACTGATTGTCATCAATTAACTTATCATTGTAAGTAATGCAGATCTCAGCATATGAGCTGAGCCGGACCACATGATCCGACACATCATGCGCCTGAGCTAAGCCGGTGATGCCCGGTCTGTGTAACCAATGCGTCAACACGTCTGAGCTGTGATTACATCACAACGTCCCAGGGTAGTGGTAACACACCAAATCAATGATAATCTCAACATCCCCCCGTGATTGAGACAGTTGGTAGATTAGATCAAGAGAGATCTAACCCAGTAACGAAAGGACTGGTGTCACGCGTGGGCGTATGGCGTGGTAAGACCATCAGCAGGTGGACATCTTGATGAGGTAGGTATTGCAGCGAAATGCAAGTGATTAAAGAGTGGGTGTGTAACGGCGTCGCGGCCGTAAGAGCGTTTGCTCAGGGTTCAATGGGGGCCAAGTCCCTGTGACTTGGTTCAAGGGTTCAGTGGGGAGGGGAGCCGGCTCAGAGAGAGACTGGATCAGAGGTTTAGTGTCTCAAGGCTGAGTCAGATAATGACTCGGTCCGCAGACGGAGTCGATCTTCTGGTTTCACAGAAGAGGAGGGCAATGAGAGAGAGGCAGAGGAGGAAGAGGAACACAAGGGTTCCTTGAGGTGTGCTTAGGTCAAGCAGAGTATAGGCCAGCACAAGCAAGTTGTGATTGAGAAAGTATACAGGGCAAGGGATGCGACAGGAAATGGGACAAAGCTAAGCTTGGGGCTTTCCCCAGCTTCTACAGGCGCTTAAATACTGTATGTAGCGAGGCTGTACAGTACTATAAGCAGAACAATAGATAAAGGTAGACCAATAGCAAAAGTAACTTGACAATAGGTGAAACACAATAAGTGAAACACAACAGATGAAACACAATAAGTGAAACACAATAGATGAAACACAACAGGTGAAACACAATAGGGGGTCACTATCAAGGGATGAAACCGTAACCGTGGAGACTAGGATAATGAAGGAGAACAATAAGGAGAGGGGTTATGGATGAACCGAAGAAAGGGGTAAATTACAACAGGGTGAGTTGAGAGACTGTGAGTCAAAAGACTCTAAAGGAAATGAGTTGAAAGACTTCAAATGAATATGCGTATGCAGGCGAGAGACTGCAAAGGAAAGTGTGAATGCGTGTGAACACATGTAAACACACAGTCAAGAGACTGCCAGGAAAGTGTCCAGTGAAGTGTTGAGATCTGCACATAGGGGAGGCTGCCATTAAAACATTAATATATTGCCTAATCGCCATAGGCGTTGCGTCTCCAGAGTGCTTGATCAACTGGACTTCCACGTCGGAATGGAGTGGAATGTGGAAGTGGAACGGAAGTCCGCCATCCCGAGGTAAGACCTCCAAGATTACAGAAGCGGAGTGGAGTGGAATCCGCCATCCTGAAGAGATCTGAGATGTACCTTGAATGATCGATGTCTGTGTTAGCTGAGCAATCGTGTGTAACGCGGATCCTGAGATATGACACAATCTTGCCTAGATCTGTCAACTTGTAGCGTATAGACAAGGATGTATATGTGCCCATAGATGTGAGTGTTGAGACCGCAAGGGTCGCCTAAGATAATGATGTCATCAGCAGAGAGGATGTGAACTGATAAGGAAATGGCAATGGATCCCCCCGCGTTTTTGGCGATGACATATGTCCGCATGAGCATGTGTGAGCGTGAAGCTGAGATAAGTGCCCACAAGGGAATGCATGCATGTGAAACTGATGCCCGCATGAGAATGCGTGCGCATGAACATGAAGCCCACATGAGAATGCATGCGTATGACTTGTGAAGCCCGCATGAGAATGCGTGCGTGCTAAGTCGATGCCCGCATGAGAATGCATGCATGTAAATGCAAGTCACTAAGGACTCCATGAGAATGTAAGTCCCATGTATGATAGGCCTGTGTAAGACCAAAGAAGAGCTTTCTTGTCTGTCCAGTGTGATGAAGCCTTGTGGTTGCTCCAATAAAACTAAATCTTGTCACCCAGTGAGCCAAATAGGAACGCCGACAAGACGTCCATTGATTTCCCAATGTGTTCGCATGGCCAACGCTGAACAAGAGCCACTAAGACTCGGACCTGGCTACTGGTGAGAAGGTTTCATCAATGTCAATGCCTTGTAAATTGGGTGAACCCCTGTGCAATTGAAACATGCGCGAAATCTCCAAGATTTGTGTGCTGCACACCCATTCCGATAAGATCTATAAGATCAATTGATCCCAGGTACCAATTTTCGCAAGCGCGCCAATCAATATTTGACATGCGACTTGCCACTCATCGGCAGATTCCGATATAAGTGCCTTCCCGATATGTAGCCTAGTGATCGCTTCCGCGTGGCTGAGCTGTATGTGATAAGTGCCCTCTCGGATCTCTGTGTGCAGTCCCTCCAAGATATTTGGAATGCGGACGTGAATAAGACTGAGTTGAGAGTGGACACAGTGGACCAATGAATTGTCCCAATAATGCTAAGTGAGGATGGCATAAACGGTGTGGCGGAGTGTGTGGAACTGGCTGTATAGGTGGGGTAAGGTCGAGTGAGTGTGGTGTGAGGGAATCTAATGGGGTTTCCAGAGGCATGGAACGAAGTGCCAACGATCCGGTTTATGTGAAAGTAAGGCAGAGAATGTCACCGGTCCTGTAGAGACCAAGAGTTGTGCAGGCAGAGCAGTGTCTGTAACATGTCCCCTGGCTATGCAGTATGCGCTTGTCATGCGATAAGATTACGATGGTCAGGCATGTAGACATACGCCCTACATCTAAAGAAGGCAGAATTGTGAGACGACCGGAGTCAGTCCATCCGTTCACAGTGTATGAAGTGTGTGTGCACAGAGAATGCATGATGGAGTCCGATCATTAGTATGGACAGCAGCGTTAGTATTATGCTCCAGAACCCGAGGCTAAGACCAGCGCCGTGCAACTTTGAGTGTGTGTTGTCTTCAAGGGTCCGATGAATCTAGCATTGTTAATCTATGTTTGATCCCTCCATGAACTGATAAGTATGTGAGCGCGCATTGCCTCAATAACTAGCGCCTCAAATTGATCTCACGTGCAGCAGATCGGCTAAGGTGCTGTAGATAATCTGTAGCCGAGGATCTGATCGCTAAGGGGAAGCCCAGAAAAGAAGCATTCAGTTGCCAAGTGTATACTCCGGACAGAATAACTGATCACGATCTGTAAAGCCAAGCGAGATCCGAGTACTGGAATCACTGTGATAGATTAATGCGTGGTGGAAACATATGTCCCATGCGCTGATGCTGGATGTGGAATGATAGGACACTTCTTTGTGCATGTAGAGCTGGAGTTATGAAGTTAATACACAATAGATTGTTCTCCAGCCAGCTGTGCACGATCTTCCGATCTTTGATGTGTAAATTTGAACACCCCTCTTGAGTGTAAGTGATGCATCCCCTGTTCCGAAGTAGTGTGCGCACTGTGTAGTTGCATGCATCGGCCTTCAGTACATGTAGAATGTCTATGAGGGTTAATAAGGATATCTCCAAGGCCTTCCAGCCAGCAGGACAGATGCAGATCCAGGCCCAATCTGTCTGATGACTGTATAACCTCCCAGAGTAATAGATCTGGAGGCCGGAGCGCAAATAATGAAGTCGGGGGTCTGGAATGGACTAATATGATGAGGAGCTCTGTAGTCGATCAAGATCTAGCTGCCGCATAAAGGGAAACCCAGAATCTCATATTCATCGGACATCCGATACCTTGGTGATAGGAGCAGTATTGCCCACTATGTACGCACTGACGTCCCTGTCAGTGCCTGTCACTTTTGTATTCGTCGCCTTCTCCTTCCAGTAGTCCAGACTGCGTGCCCAAGTTGATTGCAATAACAGCATTATATTTCGGACATAGCATTGTGTGTCTTTACCAGAATGTATTTTGTGAGGTGGAGAGGCTGGCCTGACAACCATCTTCATTACTGATCCATACCTGGATCGTGTGTAGAAAGAATAGAGATGAAATGGAGATTCGATATGAATAAATGGTTATATTGGAGAGTGATCCATGCATCGTTTGATGTTTGCAATCACAGGAACGTCTGATGTGTGTCGTCTAATGTCTAGGAATGTGTGTGTAAGGGATGCCCATGTGTAGAATGCTTGACATTGATCTGATGCTGCCGTATGCACGTTTGAGTTCCTCCCACTTGAGCTTGCAAGTATACAATTTGATGTCATTTTTGTTACTGCCAATGTGACCTTCTGAATGTATATTTCAAGAGCGCATGCGTCTAAAAGTGTTCTCCCTCAGCATCCTAAGAAGTATTGCTGGAGGGGCTATCATCTGTAACTGTAATGCGATGTGCGATAATTATTCAGGATGTGGGGTAATGGCCAGTAAGCGAGATGACCAAGCAAGTGATTGAGATCAAGGAGGGAATGTAAACATTAGGCGAGGGTGCCGTGAGTAAACTTTAGGTAATTGCGAATTGCCAACCCAGGCTAATGGAGCAGTTGTTGCCAGATTATTGAAGATCAAATCAGTACCCCTGAGGCATGATAGATAACGCGCACGTCAATCCTTCGGCTCCAGGGACCGAGGGAGTAGGGTGTCATCTGACAACAGAGGCTTGTGAAGAGGGAAAAATGATAAGCTTGTGTGTGAATCTTTGACTTTGAACTTTAGATACGGTCAGGGCCCATAACCTGTTGAAGCAGATGGGTGCAGGTTATGATAACAGCCATAAGATCCTTAAGATCTATCAAAAGATATTTCAGTATTGTGTAAGACAAGACTATAATTCAGTAATACCTATCAAAAGATATCTACAACGTGTGATTAGATGCAAGAGATAAGATAGGGAACAGTAAGTACTCACTTCAGTATTGTGTAACACAAGACTGAAGTGATCTATTGAAATACGATGCTCTTAAGTACTCCAGAGCGTCTCTAACTACACTGCAAGTAGCTACCATCAATAAGAAACAAAGATCATACAAGGATCAGTCGTTAGTAGCTACCAATTGTCATCAATTAACTTATCATTGTAAGTAATGCAGATCTCAGCATATGAGCTGAGCCGGACCGCATGATCCGACACGTCATGCACCTGAGCTAAGCTTGTGATGCCCGGTCCATGTAACTGACGCGTCAATGCATCTGAGCTGTGATTACATCACAACATCCCAGGGTAGTGGTAACACACCAAATCAATGATAATCTCAACACAATCACTGACTTGTGGTGGAACAAAGGGGAGACCTGATTCGTGAGCGCAAGTTAAGTATCTGTCCACTACATGGCCTGTGCAAACCAGAGAACCATGGGCCATAAGTGCCCTATCACCATGCGGTGATAATTGCCCCGATGATGGAGATATGTGCTTTCTTGCAAAATTCTCCTGGCAAAATGCTGGATCTGGCATGCTCATGTATGTAAAGTGTTTTGTGAATCTGGTCAGGAAGGCTTGTCATTCGGCCAGCCCTGAGGCAGATCTATGATCCCAGTGACATCGTATGCTTTTGCCGGCCATAGTGCCAAGTGCAAGGAGTTCATATCAATGGCATGTATTGAGTTTGAAGCGTCATATCATAGTAAATCTACAAGGACTGTATCAACCATGGAACGTATTGACATTGTCATGAACAACCTGTTATGGTACATGCTATATCATTTATCAATCCTGTGAAGTCCTGGAGTCAGAGCAGCGATGAGTCATAGCAATAGGTGGGAGTGGAGGGGGGACATACAGTACATCCTGCTCAGATTCGCAGTCAATGGCAATGACATCCTGCTCTGCGTGACATAGTGGGGTTAAGGAGTCTTGATGAGCGATGGTCATGAGGTGCAGGCGTTTATGCTGTCCGGATGAGCATGATGGGGAGGTGGGAGTGCAGCCCACAGTCTTGCATGGCTGATTGATGGCATGATCCACAAGGGCGTGCTGTAGTTCGTTGCGCACATCAAGGCTCTCCTTCAGCTTTGTTCGCGCATTTCTGAGTTCCTGACGCAGCAGCATGAGCTCTTTGAGGAAGTCATCCCACTCCTGTTTGAGACGATCAATCCTTCCCTGGAAAGGACGAGAAGCGGCATGGTCACAGGCTTGATATGCAGAGTCTAGCGACTTTTCTTCTTCAGACTTTTCTTCATCATCCATTGTAGCTGTGAGGTGATGCTCCTGCCACCTCCGGCAAGGAATGCAGTGGGACAGATGTGTGATGATGTGCAGCCTTTCGTTGTATCTCCAAGTCCAAGTCAAAGGCTTATGATGATAAGTCTTTTGGCCGCTTCTGCCAAACAGGGACCATGACATGGACATAAAACCACTGCATCTGTGAACAAGAATTTCTTTGGCTTCAGACATGTCTGAGAAGGGACCTCAAAATGGAGAGCTGCAAGGAGATGTGAACAAAAAATGGTGGGGGCAGGATTTATGTATTGAGCTCCCACCCACTCATATGTTCCTGCCATGCTTTCTAAGTTATGCACTTGAGCTGAATAGATTTGAGTGAGCTGAGCCACTGATTGGCTCGTGGCTAAGTGGGCTAGTTAGCCATGGAATTCCCAATTGCAGCACGAACCACATCGCCAGCAATGTGTGATGATGTGTAGTGTTGTTGAAAATGCGCAGTGTGTGCGATTAGATAGCAGCAGATGATAAGATCGCAGGCAGATCTATCAGACAATAGTTCAGTTTAGTTGATACAAAACTGATATAAATAATGTAGCTATCAGACAATAGCTACAACGCGTTATCAGTACAGAGCGATAAGATATCATAGACTAAGTACTCACTTCAGCTTAGTTGATACAAGACTGAAGTGATCTATGTGCTTTGTGGCGTTCTTAAGTACCTCAGACTGCCACTAAGTGCAGTGCAGCTAACTACCATTATGGATCACTAAGTATGTCCGAGGATCAGTGGTAACTAGCTACCGATTGTCCAAAATCATCTAATCAATGTCTCTAACGCGTGCTGCAGCATATGAGCTGAAGCCGGTAATGCCTGGTCCGGGTGATCCGACGCATCAACACATCAGAGTTTTGATTGCATCACAATGCACCTGGGGCTCAGGCCAGTGCTGATCTCAACAAGTGTCTCATTGTTAAGTCCAATGTGGGACTGGCCTCAGAGGACAAGTGGTTCTGTTTAGTTCTGGTCCAAGTGAAAGATAAGACAACAAAAAAGGGAATGTGGAATTTACATACTGCCTGCATGTGCCTCGCATGAGAATATGCTTATTGAAATGCAGTGGCTTCCTTTTCCGGAAATAGGTATGATCTGCATGCATGGAGAGAGAGGGAAGAGGAAGGGAAGATGTGAATGAGTGACTGTGGGGGAGAGAGAAGAGAGTGAATCCAGGGAAGATCAAAGTGCCAGCATGAGGAGGTATGTACGTTCTTGTGGGGTCAACCAATCCCCCACCCCTCACACATATGTACGCAACACATATGTGCATACAGATATTGATATTGGCAATGAGACAAAGTTATTTCATGAGTAAATTTACAACATCCTGTTCATAAAAGTGTGAAACGGCCCCAGAAGCCTCCAGCTCAACAGTGCAGCACCCATGTTTTGACTCAATCACTTTCCCCACTTGCCCAGTCCAGCAGTGTCCGATAATGAGTACCTTGTTGCCTTTGGATGGTGGCCATGGGATTAGATAGGTTGGGTTGATGGAAATCTGGGCAGGTCTCCCCCTCTGGATTGCAGAGACGACAACTTCATTCAGTTGTGCTTCGATCTTTTGCCTTGCAGCTGGAACTGTCTTTGCACCAAGTCCCTCTATCTTGGCATGTAAAGATGACATTGGGACACCCTGAACATGAAATGGGATACATTCCTCACATAACCGTTCCTGGATTTCTTCCGCAAAGAGCCAGTGTTTCCAGACTCATTTGGAATAAGCATGAAGAATTCAGTATTCACCAAAGAACTCACCAGGTCCTTGAGGCAGGCTCCAAGGCGAGGATGCATTCTCCTCATGTTCCACAGGTTCTGGAGTGATTGACCTTGGTAGATCTTCTGGAGGAGGCATAAGGTTGGAGTGACTCAACGACACTATCAACATATGTCTATTGAAAACACTTGTGAGGGGAGATGTAATGAATGGGTCATTGTGGTTCATGAGGAACTCACTCAAGTCAAATATCATCAAGCTTGACCCATTGGCATAGTGGGCCATGAGACATCAGCTTTGCATTCAATTCAACATCGACACTACTGCCGTTGTCTGCTTTGACGAGACCATGATACCCCTTTAGGGGACCTCTGATGATAGAGATTCTCTGTCCCTCCCAAACACCATTGCGCTTGGGCTCGGGCAGAGCCATGGTTTGGACGCCCAAAACTGCTATGTCGTCTTGGTCAATCAGAACCTGAAGACTGTCTGTATTTGCTGGAAGAATGGATCTCAATAAACTCATGCGCTGCCCATTGGTCTCATCTATAATCTCTGCTCTGCCACCAGAGATTTGTGTTACAAGGCCCCTGCATGGGCCCCACCTGCCCCAGGAAATTCGACATACAGACCATGCTTGAGTTGGAAAAAAAAAACAGTGGGGAGCAGTGTAAAACTGAAGGCTAAATGCTGATGTATTAATCTATATGACCAAGCATCAGTGAGCAAGACATCAGCGAAGCAGAGAGGAGGGATGGAGATGCACACCTCTGTATTGGTTTTCTTATCCAGAAGACTCACTTTGTGTTCCTTGTGATCCACGGTAATGACCATGCCAAAGCAATCCAACCAGTGGATCTTGACATAGTCACCTGTGAGAAAATAAGGAACCAGCTCCCATAAGGTGATACTGATTATAAGGCCAGAATTTTGTTCGGGAATTTGAGTGACGATGTCCGCAACATTGTTTGAATGTCTCCAATTT
>JAGFNK010000367.1:0-52924 GCA_025769875.1 Russula earlei
AGCACCTCCTCTGAGGTCCCTCTATCTGTGGTTGCATTTCACAACAAGATGGGGATGTAGGTGTGTTCCACAGAGCCTGTCAAGAAGCTGGCCTCAAGCCCATTTTTTACCCTTTCTGGGAATCTCTCCCATTCGCTGACGTCTTCCTGTCGATCACCCCTGATATCCTTCATCAACTACTTCAGGGTGTTATGAAGCATCTTATTGCGTGGCTAACGAGCCCAACTGTCTTTGGATCGGCACCAATCAACCAATGCTGCCGCCTGTTACCCCCAAATCACAGCATTATGCTCTTTATAAAGACATAACATCGCTGTCTTATGTTTCAGGACAGGAACACAAAGATATCTGTCGTGTTCTCCTTGGGGTTGTTTTCAATATCCCTCTTCTCAGTGGACATGCATCAATGTGCATCATCAAAGTAGTGCACGCACTGCTTGACTTTTTGTACTTGGAACAGTACCCAAGCCATACGAGTGGTACTCTTACCTGCCTTCAGGACGCGCTCGAACACTTCCATGAGAATGAGGCAGTCTTTGTCGACCTCGGTACACAGGACGACTTTAACATCCCAAAAGTCCACAGTCTCCTTCACTATTGGTCCTCGATCATGTATTTTGGCACAACTGACAACTATAATACAGAACAACCTGAGCGTCTTCACATAGATTTCACAAAGGATGCATACCATGCCACAAACCACAAGGATGAGTACTCACAGATGACCACATGGTTTGAGCATCACGAGAAAGTCCAACAGCACATGGCATCCATTAAGCGGCAGCAGCAGGGTGAGCAGTGTGATGCTGACATAAGGACATCAATTGGTCCTTTGCAGACATGTCTTGGCATTCTCAAGATGGCACATAACCCCACAATGAAGTCGGTATCATTCAATGATCTTGCTAAGATGTATGGCACAATCAACTTTCAAGATGCCCTGGCTGATTTCATTGCTTGGGTTAACAACCCTGATGCCTCAACAGCAACATTGCGCACACAGGCAGCAAACACACTAATCCCATTTCGTGGTGTCCCAGTCTTTCATTGGATCAAGTTCGTGGCTAGCGATAATGACACTGACCAAATGGAGTCAATTGACTTGGTGCATGTGGAGCCACAACAATCCGATTCACATGGGCGTATCCTACCAGCAAGATTCGATACTGTTCTTGTTTGTGATGGCACACATAGTAAGCAATTTGTATGAATGTATAACCTAAGCTGACTGTTACCCAAGAGGATCAAGTTGTGCAAGTACGTGTAGTTTTCCAGATACTGTCAAGACTCACTGTTGAACTATCCAGTTCAAGAGCGAGGGATAAGCTCGAAGACGAGTCGATAGACGTCCAAGACCGCGTGAGCAAGGAGTAGAATCCAGAGGAGCAACAAATACCAGAGAGGTATTGTTACTGTGAGAGTAGAACAATCACGCAGGGAAGAGGCCAGGATAGTCACAAGGGGATGGCCCTTAAAGGAGTATCCCAGGAATGGAGAGTGCCGTAAACAAATGGACAGTCTGAGGACTGTCCGCTACTTTATTGAGCGCTTATATACTACAAGAGGACTGCTAAATAGGGAACAAGTCATAACCTTGTTATCAAGCATAATAGAGTGATGAGTAAGAAGTCGGAGGACGCTTACTGAGCATGCTCAGTCATGCTCAGTAAGCTGCTGAGTAAGAAGCTTCTCTTGATGAGTAAGAGCTTCCCTTGTCCACGTGTTTACTGCTCTAGTGCACATGCAAGCACCTGATTCATTTCCTGTTAGTTAGTTTAGGGCCGGCCATTTGAGGACTTGTAGTTTGGTTAGGGAATAGTGTTATCTTATAAGGCCCTTATATAGTTCTATTAGGGTCCTTAGAGTCGACCCTAATACTTCTATTAAGGTCCTTAGTGTTGCCTTATAGTTCGTTCTATAGTTATTAGAGTTGGTCTAATAACGCGTTGTAGGGCCTTTGATACTAGGTTAGTACCTATTGTAGAGTTCCTAGGGTCGTTCCAAAGGGTCCTTAGGAAGGCTCTAATACTGTCCTTAGTTGCTAGAAGGGTTGCCTTTAAGTGGGGCTTGCTGTATGTCGAGTGTGCCGAGAATCGCTCGCGCAACAATGCGCGCGCGATATTGTGGACACCTCTACTCACCCCTTTTGCTCGTGTGAACAGGGTGGCATCATAGAGGCTGGGTTTCCTCCTATAAGGAAGGGTCCTTCAAGGGCCCTCTCCGGGGAATGGTTCATGACAGATACCAAGTAAAGCTATCCACGACATCTTCCCATCCCTGGACATCACACCTCCAACTCACCTCGTGTACGTTGAATGGTTCTCACAGCTTCCAGTCATGCCAGATCATGTCCATCATATGTATAGGGTATCTAGATTGATTCAAAATGGGTGGCGATCTGCAGGCATTATCCCGGTGAACACTATCATATGTAGTGTCCACTTGTTCCCACGATTTGGTCCAGACGCTCCTCCATCTTTGACTCCCTTTACCATTCTGGAGCATTGCCACACATTCTATATCAATCCTTTTGCTAATAGGCTTAGCTACCTGCAATTTGCATAGTAATGACAGTTATTGTGAGACTATTGAAAGTTATTTATGTATTGCTAGTTCCAACATGGTATTATTGCACGTTAGTGCACACTATTGCACTTAGCATTGGTTACTCACTACTGATAGTTCAATTTTGTTACCAAAGAAGTACATCTGCCTGACCCCCCAGATTGATCGGGCATTACTCGCCAGGCTTCTGACAGTTATTGATGTTATTGACACTTATCTGCCCCATCCCCCAATTGATCGGCTGTCTACTGACACTTATTTGGCACTTATTACTCCTTATTGCGCATTATCTTTGACTTACTTCGCATTACTCTCGCTAGCATGGGAGGTTTTTCCTGATGGTGGTGCAGGTGTTAATGAGGTGGAGAATGCAGCATGCATGCAGATGCATTCTAACATGGCATTGCATGTCATAGTGGCACCGGTGGTCCTCCATCATGCAAGAAGAACAGATAGTTGTTGCACACTGTGGCTCATTGCAGCTTGGGAGGCAGGCAGCATGGGTGTTGATGGGGCAGTGGATGGTAGTTGTTTTCTTTTTGCAATGGGTTGAATTACCATAAAAGGTGATTGTGTCAGCAAGAGAATTGGTCCATTAATCATGCATTTAAATGACACCAAATCATTTTCTCAATTACATATTCAATGACTTATTTTATTAGCTATTAGACAAATAAATTAAAATGATACAAAAAAAGATTTTGTATTGTAAGGAACAGCAGCAGTTGAGGCTGTTAGAATAGGCAGTGGTGTGAGTCCAAGGGGACCTGGTGCAAGGGAGGCAGTGGCATTGGAGGGAGGGGGTTCTGAGGGAGGGATGATGGTTCCCTGAGGGCATGTGTGCATGCATTCCCAGTGGCAGATGTTGCATCAGGCTTGGCACACCTGCCCAACAATTCACCCCCAGCATATGGATCATCATGAACATGGTGGCACTTTCCCTTAGCAATGCTGATGCTTTGCACTGTCAGTCCCTGCACATTGGGGAGACTGGTCCATTGTTTTGGGCCCCATTTAGTCTGACTGAGTCTGACACCCATATGCTCAGCTGTCTCTCTCCATGTTTTCTGATTGGGCATGATCACTTCCTTATCAGGTAAGACCTTGAAACCTTGAATTACATTGATTGCAGCTGCCAAGCTGTATTTGGTGGCCCACATGGTCTCAATGATCTCCACTGTTTGATTAGCATTTTTAAGGCTACATGTGAGATTGTGTGATAATGATATGATCTCCTGTGAGTGAGAGAGATACTAGGTAAGGGGTGCTCAGGCTGGAATGGGTGGATGGTGCAGATGGCTTGCCAATCAATCAGAAATGTGATAGCATTTCTTTTTTTTTTTTTGGTAGAGGAAAAAGGTAAGGAGTTATCTTAATATTATTGCCGTTTTCAGCGCACTTGGCGGAGCTTGAATTCCACCCAAATCGGTGCAGAAACCCCCTCAAACATGCGGGATGAATATCTCCCTCAAAACAGCTTCAATTCATATGAAAATTATTGTCCCTGAATCGCCTGAATGAGGGCTAGGCAGCCCCATTGTTTTCATGAGATTTGAGTGAGAATTGGTGGAGCTGGTCTCAAGCCACCTCCACATGTGTATTAGATGAATTACAACTCAAAATCATGGTCTATATCCATTATTTTTCCCTCATGTTGTACCCATGGGCTGTCTTGAGGCAGCCCCATAGTGTTTTTGACTAAAGTGTTGTGGTGTGCAACATTATTTCCAGTGCGATTGGAGTCGCAGCCAGCCACTCATCACCCCTCTCGCCTCTTGATTCTGACCATCCTTCTTGTTTTTCACAGACAGAGAGGAGTGGGTTGCAAAGAGGGGTCCTATTCTGAACTCTTTCTACTACAGAGTAGCTAGGGTGTTTTTATATACAGGAGTTGTCTCCATTGCAGGTGGTGGCAGCAGGCGTGGATGACAAGCGAAGGCGTAGGTGGTGAGCGTGAGTTTGTAGATAGAGACGTAGGTGGCGAGGACTCAAGAAAGAGGATGCATGGGGTGGCTTGTGTGGGGGTGGGATCTGTCATCTTGCAGTGGCAGTGGCGGGGTCGTCTCCACTGCAGGTGTCGGCAGCAGACATGGGCGAGAGCACGCGAACGGATGGGGAGGCGATGTGGGAGGCGGTGTGCGGTGTGCTGTTGGCGTTGGCGACTGCTTCTCCTGCGGCGGCTTCTGCTCCTGTTGTGGTGTGTCATGGCTAAGTTCATGGCCGAGGCCTTCTTGGTCTTCTGGGGTGGTGCTGGTGGCGAGGGGTTGCAACAGTGCGGCGGTGCTGGTGTTGCGCGAAACTACTAAAGCGGCGGCTGTGACTGAGAAGACTGAGGCTGAGACTGAGAAGGTGGCGGTGGACTGAGCTGGTGCGACGGTGGAGGCGGACGGGGCGGAGGCGACAACTGAGGGCAACACAGGGGCGACGGCGGCTGTGGCTGACAAGGGCATGGCGGCGGTGGCTTGTGAGATGGTGGTGGAGGCGGCAGCATGTGGCACTAAGACATTGGTGGCTGAGGCTGAGGCTACGGTGGCAGCTGATGAGACTAAGGTGGCTGGCAAGGCTAAGAGCGCGGTGGTGGTGGTTGACTGATCTGAAGCTGGGGTGATGGAGATGGCTGGCAAAACTAGGGGCACGGTGGCGGCAGCTGAGACTGAGAAGGCTGAGGCTGAGGGCAGGGTGGAGACGGCGGCGGCTGGCGATGCTGGTGCTATGACGGACTGGGCTGAACTGACGAGTATGGGCGAGGCTAAGACGGAGACTGATGCGAAGTTGGCGGCTGGCACGACTGAGGCTACTGTGGCAACGGACGAGGTGACGGATGAGACAGTGCGTAAAGAGTCGTGTGGCTTATTCATCAACCATCCACCTGTCCACTCCTACTCCAGGACAACGACAGGGTGTTCTTCCCTTCCCAGAGCTGCTCACCATACCTTGCTCTACCCCTCCATTTCAACCCCCTAAACCCTCATGGGCTCGAAGCAACGTGCTTCAAAATGCCAGCCTGCACTGACACGTACTACTGGCCAAAGGAAGGCTGCCTGAAAAAAAAACTGGTGGAAATGAAAGTGACTGCTCAGGCACTCCCACTCGACTGAAGCGATCACAACCATGAGCTCAGGCTTCCAAGACATCCCTTCCTGCTATTGATGAGGATGGGGAGGAAGAGTCCTATGCCTATGTAAATGCAGAAGCCTGGGAACTCACTACAGCACAAACACATGGACCACAAGACATGCAAAATTGTTGCAAAGGCGCACGGCATTGATGTCGACTCACCCACACAGCTACATGGCTGGCCGCGAATCGCTTACAAGAGCACATATGTGCGTATTCCTTTTGTGCCATCTCCTCTTCATCCTCACATCATCATCATCATCGCCGCCAGCACGCCACCCTCACCCCCATCAACCACCACATGCCCTCGCCCTCAATGCCCCTGCCTTCACCATGCACCAACGAGTCCCAACGCACAGCCGAAGAGCCCCATACCACGCCGCCATCTTTGTTGCCATCGGATGGTGTTGCTACTGTACATTTTGGTATGCTTTTCTCCCCTTTTTTACTAGACTCTCATTTTGTTAGTCAGAGATCTGCACACCGCCTGTGCATCCATTTCCCAGCCTGCCACCGTCTTCCCTCTCCCTTTCTACTTCCACACCCACTCACTCCTCTACCTCGCATCTGCCATCCAAGTTCTCCAATCGTCCCACCCGCAATCACGTTCGGCAGCGCCATCAGCGCCCAAGCGACCACCCACCAGCACTCTCGCTATCCCCCCTCCAGCCTCTCCTTTGCATCGTCTCCCCCTCCTCGCGTCGCAGCTCAACCACACCCCTCGTCACCACACCTGGCCTTGGCCATCCTTCACAAATCGCCACACACCACTACCACAGTCGCTGGAGACCACGACTCGATACCTCGTGTCGTCCAGCTTCGGTCCCCTTCTCACATCTAGATTTCATTTCATATGCCTGTCTTTTGTGCTTTTCCTGTCCCTTAGCCTTGATTCTAACCTGTATCTGCTACCATGTTGAATAAAGTTGCCCTGTTGTTCCCTTATCATCTGTGTGAACCTGAGTGCAGTCGAATGAACAAACACGTTCTCGCGTTCCCACTAGGTGCTCCTCCTCTTTGGAGCTTCAGTCTTATGAAGTCATTCTGCATTCTTGGACACACTTCACCGCCCCATGGGCTCAGGTGTGCACTTCCTGGGGGGGCTCCTTCCCGCCACACGACCGTGCTACTGTTACATGATATGAGGGAAACGACGTTGCACACCACAATGCTTGAGTCAAAAACACTATGGGGCTGCCTCAAGACAGCCCATGGGTACAACATGAGGGAAAAATAATAGATATAGACCATGATTTTGAGTTGTAATTCATCTAATACACATGTGGAGGTGGCTTGAGTCCAGCTCCACCAATTCTCACTCAATTCTCATGAAAACAATGGGGCTGCCTAGCCCTCATTCAGGCGATTCAGGGACAATAAGTTTTATGTGAATTGAAGCTGTTTTGAGGGAGATATTTGCCCCGCACGTTTGAGAGGGTTTTCTGCGCCGATTTGGGTAGAATTCAAACTCCGCCAAGTGCACTGAAAACGGCAATAACTCACTTATATAACTATATCACATCCATTAACATGTGATTGACATCCATTAACATGTGATTGAAGTCCCAATTCTCTTGCTGATACAATCACCTTTTATGGTAATTCAACCCACCATGAAATGTCAAAGACTGTGGATGGTGCATGCATAGTGTATGGCTGGGGTATGCCAACCTGTGAGGGTATGGTCCAAGGGTAGGCATGGGTAGGGGTACAGGTATGCAAGATGCAACCTGTGGGTATGGCAGAGGTATGATGGGTCACCAGACCAAATGTCACCAAACATGTGCAATGTAATCAGCCTATGGGTGTAATCATTTGTCCCTATTTGCTCACCAACAGCAACCTGTGACTGCCATTTCAACACCCCTCTACCAGTTCTGCTGGTGTGCAGTCTCTTATCCATCATGAGTCAAGAAATTGCCTATTGTACCCCTTTGCCACAGCAATTCCCCATACCACAGTGCAGTGCCCCAAAACCTCTTTGAGAGCTATCTTTGCAGTACAGCCACTGCACAAAGTGTGATTGCTAGGCAGACCATGAGTTAGTGCTGTCGCCGGCTCGGCTCAAAACCGTTTCGAGCCGAGCTGGAGCCGTTTCTGAGCCGAGGTAAGCCATTCAACGGCTCGCGGCTTGAAACCACTTGAAACAGCACGAGCTATTTCGAGCCGTTTTGAAGTGCCAGATTTGGATTTTGAGGTGCCAGATTTGGATATGGTTGCTCAATTTGGAGAGTTGTCTGCCACTCTGTCTATTCCTGGAATCTACTGCTCCTCGGCTCCCCAACGAGAAGCGTTCTCAAAATGGAAAGTAGATCCAAAAGTAGAAATGGCCCAAATGGGACGGCTCGAATTGGCTCCCTTCCCTTTCTGCCATCTTCATCAGTGGGTCCTGTACCTCGTCTTTGGATCTTCATATCCACCTTGATGCAAGTGCCACTCATGGGCCTCGGCAAGATCTGGTGCTCCTTCCCCAGCAGAGGCTGCACTGTCTCCTGCCCAAGCTGCCCACGTCCCGTCAGAAAGCTTGGCGGCAAACTCGCTCTACACTACCATCTCAAAGATCTCAGGGTCGATCTCCCGCCACCCATCAACGTTACAGGTTACCCCATCCCCCACCACTAGTCCAATGGTCGAAGCTTCTACCACCCAGACATCACTGCTCAGTCCGGACAACGGAAAGAAGGGTCGTCGCAGCACACCGAGCGTTATGGTCGAGCCCTCACACGCACCATCAAAGCGTGCCCTAGTCGCAGCTCAGCGCGCGATCCAGAGACGCCGTCTCGCAAAAAGGAATCTTCACGCGAACCGTCAAACCGCTGGTCATGTCCAGTGCTTCCTTCATCTGACGAGCAGGTCGCGCTCAGCGACAAGGTGCCACGCACCCCCGACACCATTGGGCATAGAATGCCTGCGAGCACGAGTAAGGTGTGCAAAGTTATGCAGTGGTTCCGCTCGTGCTGCAAGGGCCACGGTCTCGATGACAATGGAGAAACATCTGTGCCACTGGGCAGGAAGCCATCGATATGCGATGCGTTCGTCGTCAGCGCGAACGATTCGTCTGCTTCTATCAACGCCATAAAGGTGTTCCCCACCGGAGTCACCTCCGAGGAGTATACCCTTGCCGTCCTGCATGGGTCCGCCGCACACACACCGCACTGCCAGTACTGGAGCGGAGGGAGCACCGGTTGTTCCCAGCCTTGCAGAGCTCGTGCAGCAGCACGTCGCGTGCACAGAGTCAAGGCTATGCATCATCCGGAGCAGCAGGAGCTCCTCCCCACTGTCTTACCCATCGCCTTCTTTCCCGCTGTCACCGCCGCCTCCACCTCTGCACCCTCAGCCTTCCACTAGGACAACAGCCACTACATCTTGGTTTCCACTTCCCCTGTCGTTGCAGCCCCAGTAATGCTCACAGCTACCGTCCCTGTCTGTGCATCAGTCTCATTTCCACTTCATCTGTCATCTCTACCCTGCTTACTGGTGCCTCTGGTTCGCCCTCAGTCTTTTCCGCTTCAGCCCTGTCCGTAGTAGTCTCAGCACCACCCACCATTGTAGCCCCAGTTGCCATCACCCCCGTTGTCTCAGCATCATCAGCCTAGTCTCACCAGTTGCCACTGTTGCAGCCTCAGTCTTTCCTCAGCATCGTCAGCCACCAAAATATTAGTTTTGTCCAACACCAGCATCACAGCACCATCGACACCTTTTGCCACCAGCATCGTCCAAAAAGACCAAGATGGCCCCGACTCGGATCGGCGTCCCGGAGCGCATGGCCACTCACGTCGACACACACACAACACACACACACTCTCTCTTCTCCCTCTCGCATCGTCCTAGCCCCTCGCCAGACACAACCCCAAAATGAAAAGTGGAATTTACCCCGAGCCACCGAGCTCCCTAACTCGTATCTTGCTCACCTCTAAGTCAGTCATGCATTTCAGCCCCGCTCCTGTGCCTCTGACTGTTCTCAATTTCATGTGACTGACTTGAACTCTTTGGCGCTAGGAACCTGCTGGAGATGTTGAACCGCACCCGGATGACTAATCTGCCTTAACCGACAAGTCAACTGCTACACAGCTTGGCAAGCTGTCGACGTTGAAAGAGGACTTGTGCCTTTTTTCTTCTTGTCGACTTTCTCCCTCCCTAGCTCACTAATGATTGGTATCTAGCATCATCTGTAAATCTCTCGAATGGTACAAGTCCTCTCCGAGCAACCACCCTGTGCGTTGCGTTATCCGCTCGTCCCCATCCTCCCCTCCACTAGCATTTGTAAACTTGGCTGACTTGTCTGCGCTTATCAGTATGATGTGCACATAATCACTTACATGTTGCTGTTCCGGATTGTCAACGAATTCCACCAAGGAGTTATCTCAGATCCCACCATACCCAATAGCTTGAATCGCTCAATTGACTTCCAGGCAGTGACGCTGGGAGTATGATTGGCTATTGACCGACTGTCGTCAGGAGTGGGCAGAGTGCTTCGAACAGGATTCGGACCACTCTGGTACATGGCACCCGTCATTTTGGCTATCTTGGACTCGTCTGACGTTGCCCCCGATCTTCTTACATTACAGACGCCGCCTGTGAGTTGTTGGAAACGCAGCCACCGCGTGGCGGAGAAACAGACCGAACGGACCGGACAGTTAGAACGCCCGTGTTGATACCATCCGTTCCTTTTTCCCTCAGTCATTCATATACAAGACTGAGGTCAGTAGCACACTCCTTTATCATTTACATATACTCATTATGTACATAGCCTTCGTCCAACAGGTTAGCATACTAACCTAATATCAGTCTTTTATACACAAGACTGAGCTCTCATTCTATAGCTCCAACATGAGTTCCGCATCAAGCTTCTATTGTATGTCTCTCTGCTATTTGTTTTGCCAGATTCGCTGGCTCACCTGTGTTTCTTTCGCATTACAGCTACACCAATTACGCGAGGCTCGTCATGTTCTCTTTCAAGTTCCAAAATGCGTTCCAATGGGGCCTTGAAGCCGATGAAGAGGTCTTCCAAAGTGTGAGAGATTTCACATTATCGTGTATTGTTGGCATGACACCAGTATTCTTCAAGAGCCTGAAGAGCGCCAAGACTGTCGTCACGGTTCTCGTCGATTCCTTGGTCCCGACAGGTTCCATACATTTTGCACCAGATGGTGCGTGAAACTCTGGGCCACTTTGCTCTGAGCAAGACTAACATTATTTTGTATTTTCCGCGTTTGCCTCGGCATTCATGCTCAAGGTACGCTGTCCTGCTTTCTATCGCCCCATGGTCTTGGTCGGAATTTTGACTTGGATCTGCTATAGCTTCTATGGCCAGAATTCTCAAAGTTTATCACCCCGGGGCTTGAAACAGAGGTCTACCAAGTGATCAAATGCCTCATTGCCATGATCGGGTCTCCCCAAATTGCAATCGAATCGATGGGCGCCACACACCAAAGTTGTACTCGTGCTTCCTGGCTTACTGGCGAAACATAAACGCGACGGCACGGCCCAAGGACGTATGCCTCAACAGGGACCGCCACCACAGCAGATGCAGACCGGTTCGAATACGCCAAGGTACCAGCAACCACCACAACCACCACAGCAACAGCAACAATGACTGCAGCAACCAGCCCCCCTGACGCAGAACACAACCTCGTCGTTACTATCCTTTACTGTTGTGGTTGTTTGCTTCTCGTCTCTGCATTGGCTTTCTGTGTTGTTGTAAGGCGACCTGGGAGCTTGGCCGTGGAACAGGCCAGTCTGACAAAGTGCCACCCACCGCGAGAAACCAGACAGCAGTCGAACGACAGGCACCCGCGCCCGCACGCAACACTCCTTTCTCCCACCACCACGTCGCACACGCAAGCACACCACGCCCTCCGCCTCTCGCCTTCGACGCACACACGCGAACGCCACCTTGTCCTCCGCTCCTCCGCCTTCGACGCACACACCTTGCCCGCCACCTCTCGCCTTCGATGCACACACCTGCTCCTCCGCCTCCTCCGACGCTACCACCCACGCGCACCCGCACGCTCGCCCGCCACTGCCTCATCAGGCAAAAGCCCCCAATGCTCGAGAGCCAGCCGACCACCCCTGTGCGGCATTTCGGCCACGCCGACTAGTGCCCACTCGTTGCTACGGCCCCCTACTATACCCTTTCAAAGCCTAGCTTCGTTACACTTGTCACCTCAACGCCGCGATCACACGCGTCCATACCCAATCCTCTCAGAATACATCTACCCTTACAGTAATACCCGCCTCAGACTACGCTCGTTCCAGTATGATACCATTTAGTCCACCCCTTGGTCTCGATGTATATAACCCACTAGCTACTCTGGAGTAGCATACACAACAACAACAAGAACAATTCAGATAACAATTTCCGACAATAGCAGCCCTTTGACCCCACTTCGACCGACTCGTGCGCGCGGCCGCCTCCCATCGAGAAAGACCTTCTTGGCTCATCCCTCTCACTCCCTTCTCACTCCCTCTCTCTCCCTCAACATCTAGTCTCACCGTCCCCTCGGGCGAACATCTTCCTCTCGCAGCACAGGCACGCACGCATGTCGACTTACATTGTAATCATCGTTTATTGCTTTTTGTACATATACAAGGTATCGTCAATGAATCAAATCCACATTTATAGATTTCTCTAAATGGGTTGTGTTATCTGGCTCAGCTATCACAGTCTTATGGATATCAGAGTAGTCCCTGTCCTCGCAATTACCGAACCCACTCCTACTACTATAACATCCCATGCCGACCTCTAAACGGAACCCTGGAGTAGTGCTGCAGTTGAGCCAGGGCCCATGCTTGCCCTCAGTTTGAAGTTAACGTTCATTGGTGACAAATATGTTGTCGATGTTGTGTTCGGGGTCATTGGTATTCCCGGTTTCTACAGTGTTGCCACTTGTGGTGCAGATTGTAAGTCCGTAGATGGTGTCGACTGAGGGGTCGCAGACACGGTGGGTGTCGGTTGCAGCCTTGTATTGGAATTCGGCGCGGAGTCATGAGGCTGCGATGATCCCTGTGCCTGCCCCGACCCCAGAAATTTCTTCGCCTGCATCACTTTCATCACGAACTCACGACCCTTTTTGTACACGGCCATCTACTGAGCGAGCGTGATGTTGTACTGTTTCGCCTCCTCGTTATGCCCGGCTTGTGCTGCCTCCATTTGCCTGTTCCGCATCTTGGTGATGCGTATCTCCACTTGCTTGAGTTTAGCCTGCAAATCTGCAACATCGGCATTTGCCATTTGCCCTAGATTAAGGGGAAGCGAAGGAGGCTGAGATGTGGGTTGAGGTTGAGGTTGCATTGGCGGTTGTACTTGGGGCTGTGATGTAGTCAGTGGTTGACTTTGGGTGCCCGAGAACTAATTCCGGCAGTGCGAGAAGGATCGCTAAGTGAACACCATGAGCAGTGAGAATGATTTCCCCAGAGCGCTTCTCTTTCGCGATTGAAGCAGATATCGATGATGCAAGCAACATTACGACAGGACGAAATTTGATATCACCTTGTAAAAAAGGCGCAACTTTGACTAGAAATGCTTGCCACGATTGACCAAGTTGGGTTGATGCATACACTAGGGAGAGGTTGAGGTTGATGGAGAAGAGCGTATGAATAAATTCGTCGGCATGGGCTACAGTTGTGTCCATAGATTCAATGTTGGAAAGCTCCATTCGCAACTGAAGAAGCTTGCTTGCGAAGGCAAAGTCATTCCCCAGCTCGCGCTCTCCGACCAGCTCCCTTGATTCATAGTGTTCAAAAACCAAGTCCGGCAAGTGTCCTTCGGCTTTCTCTGCAAAATCTGCATAAAGAGTCGGGTCGTAGGCATTGAAGATCGCTTCGTGGAGTTCATTCGAAAACTGCTCCTCAGATTCGAAAATGCTTTCGTTGGGGCTTTGCTCGATGTTCCCTGGCTGACAGGGCCGGGTCAAGCCAATATCGAGTGCGATGATTCATATTGCAAAAGCTTTGGATAGCACCCGATACGAATGAGATGAGATACTCTCATGGTATGCGGCACGTGGATATCCAGCCATCTCAACCAGCTCCTTGCTCTTGTACTCCGGTGCTGGAGATATTTCTTCCTTGGCAAGTGCGGCGAGCTGACTCCAGAACTCCGAATTCTTCCTGATATTGATTAATGTCGACTGATGATCCCACCCGCATTGCCATACAACTGTCAGGAAACCCAAAACAGCCGAAAGCAGCCGTGGATTTGTCTCCCAGTACTCGTTCCAGTTCGCAAGCATCTCCCTAGCAGCATCGAGTGCGCTCACACGTTTACTTTTCCCTTTATCCTCAGTGGATTCCTCTTTGGGAGCCCGAAAATGGCCCACAATGAAAGGGTGACCAAGGGCGGGCTCTGTTTCTATGGTGAGCGCCATAAAATGCCATACACCAAGCCGCAAGTCCAAGTCGTGGTATGGATGTCGAGCCACCCCCACCAGTGCCACGACTGTTGCTTCTGAATCGGATGATTGATCAACCATGGATGGGCCAGAAAACTTCAAGGTCAACAATGATGAGTATAGTGCATATTATAAATGGATGGATTCCAGTGGAACAGTGGAATCGGTAGAGGGATCTTCGACAAACCTTGTGAGGAAATTGAGAGGGTCCGACTTGTGTCGTCCTCCGCCGAACGACCCGCTGCTGCTGTTCGCCCTTGAACACAAGGCATGCTCCAGCAAGCAAGACCCCTCCTCTACACAAATGCGCTGCTTGAAAATCAGGCAGAGATGCAAAGCACGGAGGTGGGATCGGCGAACAAGGTGTAGGCCAAGAAAATGAAAATTGCTAAAATGATGGGTTGCACGAATCCGGCGTGAGACAACAGCGAAGCTGGTGAACACGGAGATCAGAGGCTCAACAGTGGAAGTCGTTGCCTTGGACACCAACGCCTCGAAAATGGCCCAACTGACTATTGACAAGAGACCCTTCCTATCCAGCGGTACTTGATCAAGGATATCGGCATACAAGCCTGACACGAGCTTCCTGAGCTTGAAACGCATCCCCAGCTGCATGTATTTCCACCCTACGTGCTTAACCCACACTTCAACGTGAACGAAACGCAGCGCACGAAGGAGTACCTCCTCCTTGATCTCAATCAGGCAGGCATTTCCATCGTGTGGTGTGGTGCAAGTAAAGTACCTGATGCTTCAGTCCACAACGCATGAACAAGATGGAGCAGTGCCTGCATGGTTGCATATGTTTCCGCTGCACGCTCAGCGGCCATAGCGCCACGACTGCGTGGAGAGTCGAATAATGCAGTCGATGCACGCACAAATAGCCATACGCATGGAGCATACTCTGGGAGTGAGAGCAGTCCCACAAGTAGACCCATGGCCGACGTTATAAGGGCAGATTCTCCGCTACGCTGCCGCGCGGAGCGCATAAGTGCGTCGTTGAGGATGAGCATCGTCAGTTGCACCAGGCCCGTCGAGTCGCCATCTGTCTTGGTCCCAACATGATCGCTGTTTTTGAGCGAACTGAGAACCTGTGCTGCGAGGACTTGATTGTCTGATATGATGGTACGAAGCAAGTCGAGTGCGGCAGCCACAACCGAACCATCTTCATCAGGTTCAAGTTCAAGTCCGATATCTTCTAGGCGAAGAACTACGGGTGGTTGCGAAGCCATGCGATTCCCGACAGGAGCACTTGCATTGTAACAGGGGCAGATAAACCTGGTATTAGGCATTTGCGTTGGACATAGCCATGTAGGACCTCGACCGGGAGTTTCCATCCAGAGTGCTCACACTGCCATCATACGGTGACGAAATCCTCCCCATCCTGACCAAGGAGACGACCAGTCGACCGGGCAGGGAGAATGGTTCCACCTGGGAGCTTTATTGGCTGCAGATTGGTGTAGGTAGGGCCCAATGCTTTGGAAGATGAGGCATGGCGCTCGGGAACCTTCTCGTATAGCACTTGTGACACTGTGCACACGCTTGTGGGCAAAATTTGTGTGTACATCCACAGGTTCTCGAAGAAATATGAAACCTCTTGAGCACACTGTGCCCGTGCCTCCATCAGCGGAGGCTGAGTAGGCTATGGTGGTCGTGCCAGATTGGGCGGTGAGGGCGCCTGCTGTGGCGGGTTTGGTTTAGAGGGAAGGGGACGATTCTGTACCGATGTGGGCGCAAGTTCTGGTGTGGGTTGAGTGAGATCAATGACACCCGATTCTGGTGGTTCGTAGGAAGGAGGTTTCAGTGGAGAGGCTTCAGGCGCCGGGGAGGCTAAGGCAGAAGATGGTGGAGCAGGGCGGGGGGGCTGGAGGGACCAAGGGACTAGATTGCGGGATTGGTTTTTTGCATTGGCCAAGGCCAGGGACGCGATCTGTGAGGCAGGTTTTACAATATTTGGGCCAGGTGAGCATTGCTCAGTGGGAGTCTCTGCATGACGCTTGACGGGGACTGCGGCTGAGATAGAACCATGAGTGGCCTTATAGAGTGGGAGTGATGGGTCAAGGCAGTACCTCTGGGTTTAGGTGACGGCGTAAAGCCCGATAGTAGGACGGTGTGATGAGGGCGGGTAGGAAACCATGGTGGTAATCACGCATTTGAGGTCTATTGGATGAGATGCTCCAAGGTGAGGGGGAGATGATGTGATGCTGACAAAGAGTGATGCATGGTGGAAAACAGCTCCGAGAATTTGGGAGAGGGGTGGACAAGCAGCATTGAACAGTTAATGTCGCGCTGTCAAGGGATCATAGGTCCAGAAAGTTCCGCACGGCGAGGGCAGTGCATTCCCCTTCTTCAGCTCAGCGGGAACTGTCGTCCACGTGAGGTTGTCAAGAGCGGGCGAGGAATTCCAATATGGGTGCTTGGCATCGTCCAGTTGCCCAGCCGTGAAGTGCCCTAAGTAACAAGAAAACTCCTCTTTAGGCTTGTCGTGAGACTCACTCAGAGTTAGGGGATGTAGGGGCTTCTGATTGACACCACTCTTGAGGTTGTTGAACATCTGGCGATACTAAGGACATGGTGCCATTCCGATGTGAGGGTGTAAGTAAGGCAAGCAGAGCCAACGTCGTGTCTACAAGAGCATTCTCAAAATGGAAAGTAGATCCAAAAGTAGAAATGGCCCAAATGGGATGGCTCAGAAATGGCGGTACTCTCGACTGGCAAGTGGCAACAAGAGTGTCAAGTGTTCTCAAAATGGAAAGTAGATCCAAAAGTAGACATGTCCCAAATGGGACGGCTCGAATCGGCTCAAGCTGCAAGCTGTGGCTTGGCTCGGTCCGGCTCACCCAATCTGGCCAAGCCGTTGCTGAGCCGAACCGAGCCGAACTGAGCCGAGCCGTGACAGCACTACCATGAGTCAACATTGAGTTCCACTGAGGTAAGTACACAATTAGCATATATTACTGTACTAATATGACCAACTCTTCAGTCATGCATCACAAGCCCCCTCTGAAGAAGAGATATGGCTCAGGTCACAGGTCACAACCGATTATGAAGACTGTGACAAAAATCATCAAAAGATTTCCTAAATGGGAAGTACCTAAATTCTATCTACTCATTGTCTATGTTGCTCCCATCATTCATGACCCAAAATTTGGATGAATAAAGAATGTTTGCATACTTCTTATGCTTACCACGTCCTTCTACAGCTTGAATAGCCTGAGTTGTATCAACTACCTCACCTTGAATGGACTCCATTGAAGCACACTCTGCATCTGCAGTTGAAACAAAGCCACCTTCAAGTTCTTCTCCTCATATGTACAGCTCATCATCATCATTGCAATCCATAGAGTCAGAGCATTCTCGTTGTGAATGCACAGAAATGACATCTGTTATGGGAACTTTGCTGTCATCACTGTGAATATCAATAGCACTCTCTTCAAGGTCCTCCACTTGTTCTTGTAGCACAGTAAGTGTAGGAGGGGTGTGGTGGGGCACACTGTTGTGAACCAAGGCCAAGTCCTGGTCATGTATCATCCTATTTCACTCAAAGAAGCTTCTCTCATTTCATATCATCTATCCACCTCTATTTCCAACAACTACTCCTGTCACAATAACGGTACCTCAGACTGGACCAGCAACCGGACAAGCCTACCTGCATGAGCCTCATGTTTCCCACACACCTTCATGACTCATTTGCCTCGCATGTACCGTTAGTTTCCAGTGTGTTCTAGTATGATCGCCTCACCTCTACCTCATGAATACTATTTGATATAGTAGTTCTTGTCTATATAAACCTGTCAGTCTGTTATGAACCAAGGCCAGGTCCTGGCCATAGATTGTCCTATTTCACTCAAGAGAGACCTCTCTCACTTTGCATTGCCAACTCCCTTCCATTTCCTGGGCTACCCCTCCTGCGGTGCAAGATATCACTATTGCAAAGGCACTATAACATGACCAGGCACCCATTTCCTAATGGGGTAATCATCGCGTGGCAGCCACATGGTCACCCAGCCACCAAGAACCCAAAATAGTGGCACAAACTCCTAGAAACTGTTGCATAACTCATCTGACGTCATCAAGGCTCCAATGACATCATGGCTGACTGAGCAACTCCACAGTGACCTCATAGGCTCACTAAGTGCTCCACAGTGACATCATAATGAAGTCATTGCTCCACTATGATCAGTAATGCACTCAGTAAGTCTGAAACTTGACACAAGCGAGTTTATGCCTCTGTAGTCCTATTGGATGGTACCAAAGGGTCTAGAATAGTTCCAGTTCTTTGTAATCGACCCTGTACACTGTATATAAGCCCCAATGAAGCATGGCAGTCATCAGACTGTCCACTTGTGATACTCTCATCTTCCTGGGTACTCCCCCGCGACTGCTCAGTTTAAAGACTCCCCTCGTCTCCAAGGTACTCTTCAACAACCGCCTTGTCTAAAGCCTTCTTGCTGCACTGGCCTCCAGTCTTCACCTCTGCCTCCAGTTACATGTACCAGTCCCCATCTGGTACATTCTAGCCATTTGGCTCGTCCTCCTGTTCAATGCCGCCTATGCCGCATACCATCTGTTCCAACCCTTGCCCCCCTGCTCCTGAGTCCATATGGATCAGCAGTACGTGTCTTGACACAGTCAACAAGAATGAGCCCTAGCTTGTTCTCTTGTGAAATATCACTGGATTACGCTTCAGGATTGTTTGCCTCTGAGCTCTCAAGCTCATCGTCTGAAACCCTCTGAATTGCTAAGTCTTCCATATGCAAAGACTTATCAAAGCCTTCCCCACTCTGTGGTACACACTAGCTCTCACTGTGTTGTCACTGAGAACCCTGATTCTTGCAAGAACTTATTGTCTCACTTGACTCAATGCGCATGTCTCATCGTGAAACAATTTGTCAGCAACACCACCCCCAGTTGGTGACAACTCCCTTCTGCAAGCATACATCACAAGGAATCCTTGCCCTCCAAGTCCCTGTGGCTTGCTTGGACACCCTCCTCCCTATTTGGGTAACCCACCATGTGCCAGCCACATGGCCACTCAGCCACTAGGTCCTGAAACACTGGAAGGACTCCTAGACCTCCTAGAACAATCTGCATGATGTCATAAAGTGCCACTGACATCATGGCTGACTGAGCAACTCCACTATGACCTCATACACTCACTAAGCACTCCACAAGTGATATCATTATGATGTCATTGCTCCACAGTCTCCCTAATCATCCTGAGTCACCTACAGGTCTGACACAACAAGTTTATGCCCCTTGAATCCAATTGGAGCAATCTAAAGAATCTGAGTTATTTTCTGGAGTTTGTACTCAGACTTGTAACTAGTATATAAGCCCCAATGTAGCATGGCAGTCATCAGACTGTCCATTTGTGATACTCTCCTTCCAAAGTACTCCTCAGCAACTGCTTTGTTTAGAGTCCCTCTCTTGTCTTCAAGGTACTCTTCAACAACCACCTTGTTTAAAGCCTCCTTGTTATACTGGCCTCTAACCTTTGCCTCTGTCTCTTGCAACATGTACCAGTCCCCATCTGGTATCCCCTCGTTGTTTGGGTTGTCCTTCTGTTCAACATGATCCTTGCCACCTACCGTCTGTTCCAACCTTTGCCCACCTGCTCCTGAGTCCTTAGTGATCAGCAGTATGTGTCTTGACATCTGGACAGTCTCTCATCATTCCTGTATTGACTAGCCAATGCTCAAGTGTCTACTCCCAACTCCCCCACTCTTGTCAATACTTTCCTGTGTCTTCCTTCTCCTCTTCAACCAACTCCATGCACTGCCCTTTGACTTCTCACAGAGAACTTTGACCCAGTTGATGTATCCTCCCTCAGTGACATTTATTCCCCAGAAGCTCCACCACGTCCTCCGTCCACTGCCCAGCCTGTCCCAGGTGACTTTGTCACTACCACAATGCCCCTACCACAGCAGAACGACCAACAGCAAGAGGATTGCCCTCCCTTGCCTGAAGGCTTCCTTGATTGTGCCCTCTGCACAGCATTCCAGTTTCACCCCCATCAGTACTTTGTCCTTCCAACCACCAATCATTCATGCAAGCAGTGGCAACCCCTCCATGACTTAAACCATCAAGATTACCTGTCACTCATCCCTACTACAGACCAGTTACCTCATTGCACCTTCACTGACACATATACCACAGCTTTCTGCTCATGTGTTGTCCACACTTTTGCTGTGGAACCTTCCAACTTGGCCCTTGCACATGAGCTCAACCTAGGACCCTTTGGCATCTGCTTCTCTGTTGGAGTATATGCCCCGGACACTGTCTTCCCTTTGGGTGGCATCACTTACGTCTTTAACACCTTGCTATTTAGAAAGCTACTTACACTACCTGCTACTTACCATTGAGCTTACAAAAGGTCCATTGCCTTATCTTTGGTACACAACTTTCTGGATGGACACCTAGCTGTCTCATATGGTTACTTAGGCCCATGATACCAACCGAGAATTCTTGAACTTCGAACTTGAACTTGAATTTTGGGATTTTCCGGGAGTGACTGGTGTGACCAGTGTGATATAAGTGACATCGCATATATGATAAACTAATAGGTTTTTTTTTAATATGAGTTTTTATTCGCTTGTGATTTGCATATTCGCTTGTGATTTGCATATTCGCGTATTCGCATATTTGTGTGTGATTGCACATGTGTAAGCCCTTTGTCAGTACCTTCTTTTCACCTTCACTTCGGCGTCACCCCACACTTTATTTTCCTGATCCTGATCATCACCTCCCATGCAGACCCGCTCGTCAAGAAGCTCTGATTCCTCTGCAGAAGAAACCCGAGCAGATATCAAGGCAAGATGGACGACTGAGGAGGAAGCCGAGTTCTTAAACTTCCTCTTGGAGCACAAGGACCAAATGACGTCCAACGCTATGTTCAAGGATCAAGTCTTCAATGAGGCGGCCAGTCAAATTAGGTCCCTTTGTAAGAAGGGTGGCTTCAAAACTCTGAGCTCGTGCAAGACGAAGTGGCAAAGGGTACGTGTTTCCTCTTTTGACTACACCTCAACACTGACACCGTTCAACTAGATGAAGACCGACTGGGACACCATTTCAGCGATCAAAAATAAGTCTGGCATGGCTTGGGATGATGTGACAGGAATGGACATATCAGCAGAAAATCAAAATCAGGCAGTGTATGATGAGCTGGTTGCAGTGCGTCTGTAACTCCTGATTTGTCGACAATATCTTACTTTAGTAGGACAAACCAGCGGTCAAGAAGTTCCACCACAAGGGCTGGCCACATTGCGAGGCCATGGAATCTCTTGTAGGAACAAAAACCAAAGGCAAACACGCATACCGGGCTTCGCAGCCAACGCCTCGTGCTGAGCATGCTCCATCCCAGCCAACACCTCGTGCTGAGCATGCTCCATCCCAGCCAACACCTCGTGCTGAGCATGCTCCATCCCAGCCACCTACTCCTGCTCACCTGACCCCCGATTTGTCTCAAGTCGGCGGCAGCAGGAGGGCATCGACTTCACCATCAAATACCTCATTCGACTTCGTAACCAACAAGCGTAAATCACCTCGCATTGACGATATCCTGATGACCGAAACATCTTCAGCTAAAAAACAGAGGGGTGACACCGTGGCGTCTGCTGTCATGGGTGTTACAGCGGTCATGAACAGAGTTGTTGATGTCTTCGACTCAACTGTCCATTCTCTTGGTTTCTCCCCGCCCATGCCTGAATTCGCACCCGCACCCGCACTCGCACCCGCACCCACACTCGCACTCGCACCCGCACCTGCACCTGCACCCGCACTCGCAGGTGATACTGTACCTGGATTTTTGGCACTTCCCGAGTATGCACGCCGGACACTGGCAGTCCAACACCTTGCCAGTGATATCAAGGATATCACAAATGGTTGTTGGTTGCCAACTGATGATATTGTCCCAGCATTATCCCTGTTTGCCAATTGCGGCATCGGAGAGGTGGATGGCTACCTCGCGCTCATATCCGTGGAGTCATCACGTGAGTTTGCACGTGGATACATATGTAATCTGGTGGAGAAAGTGAAGCGAGCATAAGCGATGATTTGTGTTGTTGTGTCATGTATGTGTATCCAAATAAATATTTCACACATTGTGAAATTACATGTGATGTGCCAAAAAAAAATTTCTGTCAAAAAGTTGCACGCTTTGTCCCCGTTGTTGTCCCCTCCCTCGCTCAAGATGCCTGATAACCCTCATCAGCAATGGGTACAATGGCGACGCCAACGGCACCAACGGCTCTATGTCATGTTAAATATGTCAACTGTTCTCCTACTTTGCTGCCAAGCATTACTTGAGCTCCTTGAACCCCTCTATCGTCCTCCTATCCCATATCACACATCTTCATACACTGGGGCTAAGTGGGTTGAGGACCTACTCACTGGCCATCCAGAGCGCATTCGGACTGAGCTTGGGGTGCATAAAAAAGTATTTATCATCCTCCAGCGGATCCTCCAACGACTTGGTATCTCATCATCACGACACGTCCAAGTCGAAGAACAAATTGCTATCTTCCTTTATACAGCTGTCACAGGGCTGCCATCGACACATGTCGGAGAGCGTTTTCAGCGGTCACCCCGCACCATTTCAAAGTAAGTATCTCTCAGGTTTCTTTCAGATGTCGTCTGATGGATAGCTAGGTATTTTAAAAAAATTCTAGGCGTTCTCTCGAGCCCTCCCTTCTACACCACATTTGTGCGCCTTCCTGATGCCGATTCACCCCCTCACCCCTTCATCCAAAGCAACCCCAAATTCTTTCCATTTCTTAAGGACGCGCTGGGTGCTATCGATGGTACACATATCGACTGTTTTGCCACTGCTGCAGAGCGTGATGCGGCAAGGAACCGCAAAGGAGGTCTCACGCAGAACTGCCTCGTGGGATGCTCATTCGACCTCCGCTTCACCTACCTGCTGACTGGTTGGGAGGGTTCCACTGCTGACGCGACACTTTTTCACGCAGCACATCATTCTGATCTTCGTGTCCCAAGGGGGAAGTATTATCTTGGTGATGCGGGTTTTGCCTCGTCAGATGTACTTCTCACCCCTTATCGAGGCGTGCGGTACCATCTAGCTGAATGGGGCCGTGCTCGCACAAGGTGAGTCTTTGTTGTCTTACTTTCAAGTTGTCTTACTGATGTTTGTCCTAGGCCACGCACACCCAAGGAGCTGTTCAATTTGCGTCATGCCCAAGCTCGCAATGTCATTGAACGCATTTTTGGAATTCTCAAGCGGCGTTTCAAGATTCTCTCACAACCCCGCGAGTATGACATGGGAGTTCAAGCACGCATCCCATGTGCGCTCGCAGCACTTCACAATCTTATTCGCGCATATGACTCTAGGGAGATTGGCACCTTTGACGACCAAGTGGCTGACCTCCAGATGGACGCACAAGAAGAGGAAGCGCTGGCTGGTGAACTTGGAACAGGCCCTGTGACGCAGCGTGAGAGGGAGCGAGCAAATATCAGGTGAGATAAAATTGCTGATGACATGTGGGAGCAGTATCAGAGAATTCAGAGGGACCGCGCAGAACGTGTTATTGAATAGTATTTTTTTCAAAAAAAGATTTTCCATTTCCTCTTCAAAAATCTCTCGCTCCGCGTGCATGGATCCTGGGCCCTACAGTATGCCTCGGCAACATTCAGCGGACACAAGCGGACTGAGTCAGTTCCCAGTCACGGCTGCAATCACAATACGCGAATATGCAAATCACAAGCGAATATGCAAATCACAAGTGAATATGCAAATCACAAGCGAATAAAAACTCATATTAAAAAAAAACCTATTAGTTTATCATATATGCGATGTCACTTATATCACACTGGTCACACCAGTCACTCCCGGAAAATCCCGAAATTCAAGTTCAAGTTCGAAGTTCAAGAATTCTCGGTTGGTATCATGGGCCTTACATTTTGAAGGAAACTGTATATCCCTACACCATTACTTGACTTATACTGTAAACACTATACACTTCCACCCTATGCTACTTTGCTTCTGTCTTACACCTCATATTCCTGCTAGTCCCCTCAAAATACTCAAGAGTTATTGCCTCCAGACCATCAATCTTGCACACAGTTCTTAAAAAGTAAGAACCATCCTTGTAATGCTTCAATAAATGTTGTAAGGTGAGCCATATCGCTGGCCTCGGAACCACGTGCGGACCGCGCGCGATGCGTGACGCTCGACCTCCTCCCACACCTTGCCTCCTTCCTTGCATTGCATTGCCCAGTCCTCGCCACCGACCACGTGCACACGCCACGCCTCGGCACACGCGACGCGTTCGCATCTCAGGCCTTTCACCATGGCCTCGACTGTCTCGACCAGTCTCGATTCTCTTTCATGCCTATCTCCCTTTCATGCCTCTCATCCTTAGTACTTCTCTCCTGTATATAAAACACCTAGCTACTCTGTAGTAGAAAAAAGAAGAAGAATACAGTCTTCTTGAGTTCCCCTTACCTTCAGTCAGAAACTTCCGCGCACGAGTGATCTTGCTCTCCTCTCCTCTCCTTCTCTTCTCTTCTCCCTTCCTCCTCCTTACATTCCTCTTGCTCTTGGGTCAAGACAACCGTCTTTGGATCGCCGTCCAGCCCCACGAACTCTGCGCGCCCTGGTTTGGCTCGCTTCAACTGGCTGCCCCAGTGAGGCTGGATCTGTGTTGACCTGAGACCCCCGTCTTCCCCGCCCCCTCGTTTAGGTTGCCTTGGGCAACCCGGCTTAGGAGCAAGCCCCTCCACCCTCGCAACTAGCGCGACCGCAATCGCAGCTACTCCCATCCACCTCGCCCTTTCACCCTTCGCCTCGCTCCCTATCCGTACCAGCCAGCACCGCATCCACGCGCACGCCCACTCGCGCAGTCCTCAACCTCGCCCACTTCGTTCGCCTGCGAACCCGCCGCCAGTCCACCAGCCAACCGCCATCACAGCCCCGCGCACTGTCGTCTCATTCCCTCACCTGCCGCCGGCTCGTCAATATCGCCTGTAGCTGCCGCGGCCTTCACCTTCACGCCCACGCACGCTGCTTCATCGCCCACACACTCCCTTGATAGCCAGTACCGCCCGCCGCTGTACCAACGCGCCATGTCATCGCATTCCGATGCCTCTACCTATTTCCGCCGAGCGCCGAGGCTCAACGGCTGCCCCTTCTGCGCCCAACCCGGCCACGGTGTCCGATGGTGCACGATTGCCGAGGAGTACTGCCGCACCGGCCGCATCGTCATCCGCAACGCCCGCCTCCACCTTCCAAATGGGCAACCCATCCCCAACAGCAGTAACGGACGCGGATTGAAGGACGCCGTCGACGCCTGGCTCGCCGCCAACAGTGCCGAAGTCTTCAGCTACCCGGCCACACTCACAGCGCCCACACCAGTCGCACTCCCCTCATCCCACCATCCGCTTTCGTCGCGCAACGCATCCGTCAGCACGCCGACCCAGCTCCGGTTCCTCCAACGGGAACTGGACGACCTCATCACCTCCTCATCTAGACTACGCATGCGCAACCAAGAGGATGTATCCGAGTACTACCGGAACTTCAGGGCAATATGCGAGCCCCTCATCCACGCGCGCCACCTATCCTACGAAGACTGTGACGAGTCGTTCTGGTTCGGACTCCACCCGGATGACCGCTGGATGGTCTCCCGACGCCTCGGTCCCTGGAGCGTGGACGAACGGCTACGAGACTTTGTCGAGTTCCGAAAGGTATTCGATACACTGGTCGACATATTCTCTCAACATCCTCGAGACATACAATGGGAGCGTGATTTCGGGTTTCCCAGGCGAGACCCCCGACGCGACTTCGTATCCGAAACCCTGGAACAGGAGAGCCGCCAGCCCGTCGCCTTCACGCCCACCACCGCCGTCGCCCCAGCTTCGTCCTCTGCCGCAACCACTGTCCCCACGTCACCAGCTTCCACCGCCATCTCTCCGTCGCCCGCAGTCGTCATCGACTCCACCTCAGTCTCGCCCACCGTCATATCACCACCATTGCCAGCCGTCGCCTCTACGTCTCCCGTCTCCGTCCCTGCGGTTCCCACCTCGTCCGCCGTTCCCGTCACTTCGTTCACCACCGCCATCTTCGACTCACCAACTGTCATCGCTTTGGCCCCACCTGCCTCCGCCGTCCCAGCATCGCCCGCATTCGCCATCGTCGCCACGTCATCTGCCCCCGCCGCCGTAGCCTCAGCGGCGACATCGCCTATCGCCACCTTCCCCGTCTCTGCCCAGCCAGCTCCCGCGCCCTCAGTGTCGCCTGCTGTGGCCACTGTCTCAGCTCCATTTACAACCACCATCTCAGCCTCGCCCACCGACGTTTTAGCGCCACCAGCCACTTCAGCCCTCGCAGCCTTGTCTGCCACCCCCGCCTTCGTCTCATCCGCTCCCACGCCTTCAGTCTCGTCTGTCGCCTCGTTCGCCGCCACAGTAGCCTCAGTCATGCCAGCCGCCGACTTCGCGTCCGTCTTAGCCTCGCCCGCACTCGTCAGTTCAGCCCAGTTCGCCGTATCGCCAGCATCATCAGCCGCCGCCACCGTGCCCCTAGTCTCTGCCATGCCTTCAGCCCCAGCCGTCTCAGTCTCAGCCGCCGCCTCAGTTTCGTCAGTCTCGCCCGCCGCCTCGATCCTTGCTCAGTCAGCCGCCGCCGCCGCGCCCCCAGTCTTGCTAGCCGTCGCCCCTACCGCTCCCGTCTCGCGCTTGCCGCCCACGCTCCTGCTTCCCGACCACGCCACCATCTCGTATCCGCTAACCGCCGTCTCGCCGCCACGCCTCGTAAAAGACGTTAACGAGGAACAAATAGAAGAACGCCACGAAGAATCGGATAACGAAGAACACGCCGCCGCCTCGGAGAAGCAGAAGCCGCCGCCATCACGAGCCGTTCGCCGACACATCCCAGTCGACGCCTCAGCAGCAGCAGCAGCAGCAACTGCAACTGCACCCAGCATCACCTCAAAAGACCAAGAAGGCCCCGAACTCGAACTTAACCACCACGCACCACCGCAGAAGGAGCAGCAGCCACCGCCACGCCGCCGCCGTAGGAGAAGCCGCCGCCGACGTCAACAACACACTGCACGCCGCCTCCAACGTCGCCTCCCCGTCCGTTCGCGCGCTCTCACTCACGTCTGCTGCCGCCACCTGCACTGGAGACGACCCCGCCACCGCCGTCGTAAGACGACAAATGCTACCACCGCGCAAGCCGCCACATGCATCCTCCTTCCCCAGTCCTCGCCACCCACGTCTCTGTCTACGAACTCACGCTCGCCGCCGATGCCTCCGCTTCTCGAGCACGCCCCGCCCCATCTTGTCTTGCTGCGACGCCCACCCCCTTTGCGACGACGAAACCACGCGTGTTCAAGGTTGAAGACTCACTCAAGAAGGTTTGACTGGGGACAGTCAAAATTTCAAGCCCCTGGGAGGTGTAAGGTGAGCCATATCGCTGGCCTCGGAACCACGTGCGGACCGCGCGCGATGCGTGACGCTCGACCTCCTCCCACACCTTGCCTCCTTCCTTGCATTGCATTGCCCAGTCCTCGCCACCGACCACGTGCACACGCCACGCCTCGGCACACGCGACGCGTTCGCATCTCAGGCCTTTCACCATGGCCTCGACTGTCTCGACCAGTCTCGATTCTCTTTCATGCCTATCTCCCTTTCATGCCTTTCATCCTTAGTACTTCTCTCCTGTATATAAAACACCTAGCTACTCTGTAGTAGAAAAAAGAAGAAGAATACAGTCTTCTTGAGTTCCCCTTACCTTCAGTGAGAAACTTCCGCGCACGAGTGATCTTGCTCTCCTCTCCTCTCCTTCTCTTCTCTTCTCCCTTCCTCCTCCTTACATTCCTCTTGCTCTTGGGTCAAGACAACCGTCTTTGGATCGCCGTCCAGCCCCACGAACTCTGCGCGCCCTGGTTTGGCTCGCTTCAATGTCATGAACCATTCTCCGGAGAGGGCCCTTGAAGGACCCTTCCTTATGAGAGAAAACCCAGCCTCTATGGTGTCACCCTGTTCACACGAGCAAAAGGGGTGAGTAGAGGTGTCCACAATATCGCGCATGTATTGTCGCACAAGCAATTTTCGGCACAATCAACATACAACAAGCCCCACTTAATGGCAACCCTTTTAGCAATAAAGGACAGTGTTATGGCCTTCCTAAGGACCCTTTAGGACGACTCTAGGTGCCCTACAATAAGCACTGACACAGTATCAAAGACCCTACAACACATTATTAGACTAACTCTAATAACTATAGAACGAACTATAAGGCAATGCTAAGGACCTTAATAGAAGTATTAGGGTCGACTCTAAGGACCCTAATAGAACTATATAAGGGGCCTTATAAGATAACACTATTCCCTAAAGCAAACTACAAGTCCTCAAATAACTGGCCCTAAACTAACTAACAGAAAATGAATCAGGTGCTTGCACATGTACTAAAGCAGTGAACACATGGACAATGAAGGCTCTTACTCATCAAGAGAAGCCTTCTTACTCAGCAGCTTACTGAGCATGACTGAGCATGCTCAGTAAGCACCCTCCGACTTCTTACTCATCACACTATTGTGCTTGATAACAAGGTTATGACTTGTTCCCTATTTAGCAGCTCTCTTGTAGTATATAAGCGCTCAATAAAGTAACGGACAGTCCTCAGACTGTCCATTTGTTTATGGCACTCTCTATCCCTGGGATCCTCTTTAAGGACCATCCCCTTGTGACCATTCTGGCCTCTTCCCTGCATACCTGCTCAACTCTACCAGTAACTATACCCCTTTGGTATTTGTTACTGCTTTGGACTCTGCTCCTTGCCCACACCGTCTTAGACATCTATTGACTTGTCTTCAAGCTTACTCCTTGCTCTTGAACTGGATAGTTCAACAGTGAGTCTTGACAATAAACATTGAATAAGGTTTTGTCTTCATCTTAACTAAAGTGGCTCAATGAATATGAGTTAGAAGAAGACAAAGAAGAAGATGCTATCACCAGACACATCTTGAACATAAATCATTATCCGACCTGGACCTCCACTGCATTCCCTGTCGCCAGTTTAACCACCCTACATGATGTACCAGGAATTGAACCCCCTCACGAAAACTTTCCCCATCTGGCTGTCAAAGAATTCCTTGAAGTCTTACCATTCAGACAACTCTTAAGCCATGACAAACACACATTATATCTTGAAACCCTTAGTTTACTTCTGCCACCAGCATGACAACAATTACTGTATTGGCACCTTGCTCAAGCAAAGAACATCCAAGGACAACCAGTAGAATACTGATCCCTGCATTCCAGTGAATTGAACCTCTGGACTAGAATCATCCAACTGTGTCACCACTTTATTATTCATTCCCTAATAACAGGATATTGCCTGTTCTATCTGGCCTGGACCTACATCAGTTTCTATCATCTCACCATCCAATTCTACCATCTTGTTAAGATCTGCTTGATCTTAAATACTGACTCTAGTGAAAGAGTTGCTTGATATAGTTCAAGCACTAGACTTTGAATCCTTTGATATTATCTCAGGAAGAATAAGTGTAAGAGATGAAGAGGGCCTCTTTCACTTAGAGTGGTGACTTGGTATGGAAGAAAGTTGATAAGGTGAATTCCTTGTAAAAGAGTAAGTTGAGCGTAAGGGCTCAACTCTCAATAAACTTGAGTATGTATACAATATCTCAACAACAGCTGATCCAATTTGTACAAAACTTGGGGAGCACATAGCTGAGATCCAGTAGTATCCAAAAATGTAGACCTCAATTTGAAAGCATCAGAAATGACTCACATGTGAGTCATTCTTTCCTAGTATCTGTCATCAATCAGTAAGCAATCACTAAGCATCAGTCATCCTATCAATCAGCGATATCACTAAGTATCAGTCAGCAAATCAGTAAGCAACAGTAAGCAGGAATGAGTAAGCAAGCATAGGTAAGAAAGCAGGCAGGAATGCAAATTGAATCCTAACACATCTACCCCTCAACAGAATACAAAGAGAAAACCAGTCTTATGTTCAACTTGCCATTGTACCAGGAATACACAACACCTTTGACTGGGAAACTAACTCTTGGCTATATAATGCAGACTACAACCAACCTTGGGCAATTACCAGCCTAGACACCTCAAATGCTGGTCCCCCTGCATATTACTTGGTTCCAGCAACTCTAGAAACATCAAGTTTCATCCCTCAACCACTCATGCTGATTCAAACCACTGTCCCAACCAGCCAAGAATGTTGGTCTGATAGTACCAAGGACACTGAGTCAAATCTGTGGATAGCAAGGTGTAACTGCAAAACAGGATATTGCACATGTGGCTATTGACCAGATACACCCCCTACCCCTGACAGTATTACCATGTGGACACCAGGAGATTATCACCTCCCATTTCAGTAAACCTGGCTCCTCAACACAGAAGACGTGCATTGTCCCAGCAAGCTCTCTCTAGAGAAACAGTTCCCAATGCAAGAGGATTCCTTGTTGAATAACCATCGCCTCCTACTCTCCCTGACACCTATGTACCTTTGTTTACAAACCATATTCCTACACCTGTCATACCTTCCCAACCTTTTGCATCACCTCTCATCAAATCCCCTGACAGTATTAATATTAGGAATACTGACTTACATTGCTACTTACCAGAACAATCTTTCTTAGCTATAAATTTACCTACATGTTCAAAGAGAGAATTGCTTGAATTCAAGAGCTATTGTACACAAGCTTGGCATCTATGAACAATGAACTTTGTAGTCTATCAACACGCCACCAGAGAAATAAATGGCTTTGCCATCTCACCAGCAGAATTTGAAGGATATCTGTGGAAAACCTGAGTGGTCCTAACACAAAGCAGTATCACCAAAGAGTACTCCTGAATCCACTTAAGAAAACACCAAGGAAGACCAGACACTATTTGACTGAAACCAATCTACACCATAGCATATCCTTGGAACAATGGCCATTGGACTATAACTGCCATCTAATTCTATGAGCACTAGGAGGAATCTGACCCCAGATGAAGAAGATCTTGTCCCACTTGTATTTGAAAGTCTAGGCTACAACACCCAAGATCACCATTACCGAGGAAAGTTTGCTGGAGTAGCTATCATCAGCCATGGAAATCTTGCAGAACCTTGATTATACAAAGACAATAATGACAAAGTCACCATTGCACAACTTAAAGCAGGACTTACAAGAGCAGAAAACATTCAAGACTTTAACCCATTAGACCTCACAGGGAGTTGTTCTAGAAAACATTGGATTTACTACAACAACAAAGAAGTTGATTTCACTGCCAGAGAGGAGCATGAAGTCAGCACTATCCTAGGCACTGCACCAAGTGTCCAAAGCACTACCCTAGGACCTTCTACCTGAAGAAACACTCAACAACCCACTCCTCATACAGTTAGCAGCGCTCCACAAACTGTCCCTTGAGCACTTACCCCAACTAGAATCCAACTACAAGGCTCAGTTCCACCCATTGTTACAGCTGCAACAACCCAGAACCCCACCATGTCTAATGATCCACAACTTGTAGGAACCTTCCCAGAACCCTTTGATGGAAAAGCTGACAGTGCAGAAGCCTTTTGGGTGGCCTTGGCCAATTATTATTAGATCAATGATGACTCCTTTCCAGATGAAAGCAAGAAAGTTGCCACTGCATTAACACACTTCAAAGCAGGAACTCCTGCCAGGGCATGGGCTCAAGAACAAACCACTGAAGCCATGGCTTGAACAGTAGCAAACTACAGGTCAGGGATGACTTCAAGAAAGCTTTTTCCAATCATTTTATCCCTGCAGAAGCAGAATTGGCTTCTGATAACACTATGCATACCTATTATCAAGGAAAGCTACCATTTAATGAATGGTATCAGAGATGGTCACACCACACATCATGAGCCACCACTGATGAAAGAACAAAGATGTATGCATTCAGAAAAAACATCAATCCAGCCCTACATCAAAAGATATTGGGGATTACACCAGCACCAACTACACATGCAGCCCTGGTCAAAGCAGCAAGAGAATTTGACAACCTATTCCACCTATATAATTCCACAGCCTTTCAAGGAGGACACTCTCAAGTATGCACCTGAGGATTAAACAGTCAAGGATCAG
The DNA here is from genome assembly GCA_025769875.1 of Russula earlei. Lineage (NCBI taxonomy): Eukaryota > Fungi > Basidiomycota > Agaricomycetes > Russulales > Russulaceae > Russula > Russula earlei. The sequence continues at coordinate 32,168 of JAGFNK010000367.1, forward strand.
ATAGCCTGCTGGAAATTACTGTCATTTTCACGTGACATTGCACTTGCCATTTTTGGATGTCATTTCAAGTGTAAAATCAAAACTGCTATATCTCAACAGCTTCTCAACAGATTGCCCTGAAACTTTGACAGTAGAACCTTATATACTGTATCTATGTGCAGCTAAAATATGGGAGCATAATATTCAGTTCTTGAAATGTCGATTTTCAGGTGCTGACATGGGTGCAAAACTTTGAACTGCCATATCTCAACTGTTTCTCAATCAATTGACTTGAAACTTCGACAATGGGATCTCATGTACTGTATCTAGGTGCAGCCCAAGAGTTGGGGTCTAATTCTTAGTTCTTGAAGTTTTGATTTTTGGGTGTGATCCAAGTGCGAAATTTCGAACTGCCACATCTCAACCATTTCTCAATAGATTGCCTTGAAACTTGGACAGTAGAACCTTATATACTGTGTCTAGGTGCAGCCAAAATATGGGAGCCTAATGTTCAGTTCCTGAAGTTTCGATTTTTGGGTGCCGATCTGCATGCAAAATTTTGGACCTGCCATATCCATATGATCCCTCCCAGCCCACTCCTTCATTACTACTTCCTTCACTCTTATCCTGAGCACACTCTACAAGCCTGGTCAAGGATATATGGGCCACTCTTCTCTATCTGGATGGGTAACCAGCTCTTTGTCATGATTTCAAATGCACAAATTGACTTGCTGGTCAACAACGGTGCCATGCAGATGATGTTTCCTCTCCAGGTGACAGCATCAACGGATTGCCATGCAGCTACTTTCCCTCAAGGCCATCCAAGGATACTCCTCTGTCTTTTATTATAAAACCCACATCTTACCTTGATCAATGTATCACCAAACAAAGAAGGGAGTATTGGCGATCAGCCCAGCAAACTTCATTGGTCAGTTTGTCTTGAAGTAGGCAACTACATCTCTTGTCTTTGCCTCTATGTGGAGGGTCTAATAGATGCCATGTGTTACTTGCAGTAACAATATCATTCGCAACATGGACAGGTTCCACTCTAGATCCTCTGACAGAGAATGCACTAGCGATTGCTACTGAGTTAAGGAATCTCACAGGTAACTTGTTCATCCCCAGTCATGGGCCTTCCTCCATACTACGATCATCCCCCTTGCCACCATCTTCTGCTCGCACTTCTTCTGCTCGCACTCTCACAAGGTCATGGAGCCTTCCAATATCACCCATAGGCACCCAAATGAGTGTGTCACCTCGCCTTAGCCTCCACGGAGATGTCAAGCCAAGGAACATGGCAAACATACACCAAATCATATGCGTGCATCCTCACCATCCCTCCCTGACAGCTGGAAACCGTGCTGACTTGAGTTATAAATCATTCTCCTGTTGATCCCACAAGCAGTTGCCACAGCTCCATGCTTGTTGCTGCTGGTGGTCCCCACGCCGGACGCAAGAGCATGTCATTGTGCCACCTCCCGACCTTGACCTCAAGGCAAAGCGTCCACTGATAACTTGGATACAGAACCCCCCCCTCTTGCCCCCGCTCAATTCCTTCATGCCCCTTGCAATGGCAGGAGGACTGGTGACATTCTCCCTGATGTCCACCCACGACAGATTTTCCTTTAACCCTGTTTGCTTCTGGGGTGACACATTGACCTGCGCTGAGTTGAGCAAGGTCAGTCCTTGTCCGGCTCCATGAACCCAAGTGTGCCCTTCTAAAGAGGCCCTTCCCAATATCAACTACAATGAGCATGGACTCATCAGACGAGGACGACAATGGTGGTGGGCTCCCAGCTTCTGGCCTTGTGGCACCCTGGGAGGTATTGTGTGGGTTGGCTGATGTCACCATTCAACGGGCTGCCAAGGCAAGTCAATGCAAACACCCTTTCGGCTTATATCATTCTTATGCTGCCATTGTAGGAGAGTGGCAAAGCAAGTGAACCACAAAGTCGCACGAGGTTGCCTTCTCCAGACCCCAGGTCAAGACATCAACCATCCAAAAAACAGAGGGTCCATCAGATGCCATGGTACCCCACGTCCTCAAATTCTCTGATGGTATGCAAAACCTCCTCTAAGCAGTCCTGTAAGGTGTCTGAGCCTGCTGACCAGGAAACTCACATGACTTGCACTTGCCCCCACCTCCCTCATGTCTCTCACCCACCCGTCTTCCTTTCCCTTTGTCTCTCGTCTCCCTTCCCCTCCTATCATCCCTCCAACTATTGTCATTCCTTTCCCTCTTTTCACTTACCTCTCACACGCTCCTCTCAACGTCATTCCCTCACATCGCCCACTCTATGCCCAGGAACAGCAATGACACCTCAGCTTCGATCACCTCCAACTTCACCATGCCTTGTGCTCCCTCATCTACATCCATCCCCTGCACCACTAGTATCTTTGTCTGCTTCATGCTCCCCACCCTTTTGTCATATCGCTCTCGCCCATCGTCGACTCCCTTTCAATCCCACTCTTGCCCCTTTCATCATTGTCTCTCAAGCATTGTCCTTGCCCCCGCCACGCGCACACATACGGACTCAGATGATGCACGCACAGACGTCATCGCCACTTGATCCGAGGGCTTGCTGCCCACAGTGCCTCGCCCTGTCGCCCTCACTGCACCGCCCCATGCTCACGGACTCGCAGTTGGAGCAGTAGGATTCTTATGCCATTGTCTTCTCATTGTTGTGATCTATCCCCTTGTCGGTTTGTCCATAACCTCTCTTCATTATTGTTCTCTTTTGTTACCTTGGTTACCACTTCCTCCCTTGATGATGATGGTCCCTTATTGTCCCGTCTATTGTGTTTCACTTATTGTGTTTTACCTATTGTGTTTCACCTATTGTGTTTCACCTATTGTCAAGTTTCTTTTGCTATTGGCTCACCTTTATCTATTGTTCCGCTTATGGTACTGTACAGCCTCGCTACAAACAGTGTTTAAGCACCTGTAGAAGCTGGGGAATGCCCCAAGCTTAGCTTTGTCCCATTTCCTGTCGCATCCCTTGCCCTGTACTCTCTCTCAATCACAACTTGCTTGTGCTGGCCTATACTCTGCTTGACTTAAGCACACCTCAAGGAACCCTTGTGTTCCTCTTCCTCCTCTGCCTCTCTCTCATCGTCCTCCTCTTCTGTGAAACCAGGAGATCGACTCTGTCTGTGGACTGAGTCATTTTCTGACTCAGCCTTGAGACGCTAAACCTTTGATCTGGTCTCTTTGAGCCGGCACCCATTGAACCCTTGAACCAAGTCACAGGGACTTGGCCCCACTGAACCTTGAGCTAACACTCTTACGGCCACAAAGCCATAACACTCATCCATGTTTTTGATTACCTAGTTCTCACCCCACCTTTCTTCTACAGTATTTAAGGCTAGTAGCTACAGTCTCGAATAGGAGGGAGCTTTTGCCTCTGCGTTAAAATGTCTTGTCTGCCTGTGTGAACCATTCCCTTGAGAACACACACACCCTCTCTTGTGCACATGTGTGCATTGCATTCCGAGGCACGACCTTGCTCTCCCCTGCTCCCTTCCGCTCCTACCTGCCCTCGGATCAAGCCCCATGGACTCTGCATGCCAGACCTGGCATGCTACAGTCCAGAGACCTGCTATCATCCCACCAGTGATGTTTTCCATCTGTCTCACTGTATTTTCCTTGCTGTGGTTGCATGCTACAGCTGTAAATAGTCATGTGTAGGGATATCCTATCATGCTCGGGGTTGGTCAGCACCCCAAAATGTGAAAATTCAACAAGTGAAACCCATTATTTGGCTGTATCTAGATACAGCACATGAGATGATACTGTCCAAGTTTTAAGCCAATCCATTGAGAAATAGTTGAGATATGGCAGTTTGAAATTTTGCATGTAGATTGGCACCCAAAAATCGAAACTTCAGGAACTAAACACTAGGCTCCCATATTTTGGCTGCACCTAGACACAGTATATAAGGTTCTACTGTCCAAGTTTCAAGGCAATCTATTGAGAAATGGTTGAGATGTGGCAGTTCGAAATTTTGCACTCAGATCACACCCAAAAATCAAAACTTCAAGAACTAAGAATTAGACCCCAACTCTTGGGCTGCACCTAGATACAGTACATGAGATCCCATTGTCGAAGTTTCAAGTCAATTGATTGAGAAACAGTTGAGATATGGCAGTTCAAAGTTTTGCACCCATGTCAGCACCAGAAAATCGACATTTCAAGAACTGAATATTATGCTCCCATATTTTAGCTGCACCTAGATACAGTATATAAGGTTCTACTGTCAAAGTTTCAAGGCACTCTGTTGAGAAGCTGTTGAGATATAGCAGTTTTGATTTTGCACTTGAAATGACATCCAAAAATGGCAAGTGCAATGTCATGTGAAAACGACAGTAACTTGTACCAAGGAGAACCCAATGAATGACCTTTGGAATCCAGAAGTGAAAGAAAACCCCTCACAGAAGCAGAGAAGGAATTTCAATGCAAGAACAACCTCTGTTATTACTGTGGAAAGAAGAACCATATGGCAAACCAATGTAGAGCAAAGAAAGCAGCCCAAGGACATCAAAGGCAAGGTTCTCATCCCCAAACAGTCAGAGCCACTACCATCCAAGATGAAAACACTGAACCTGCACAAGAGGAACCTGTTCCTGTTGCATCCCTCACAACTTGAAGAGAAACACTCATGGACTTGATCCTTGCCCTAGATCTGCTCCCATGGAGTTTTAATTGGACCCCCTTCTGCACCGAGAAGGGACACAGTCCAAATCAGTACAATACAAAGAGAAATCAATTACCCCAAAGTTTTTACCAAGAATATCCATTCCCCATCCATCACCTTGAAAGTTACCATTGTGGGGAAGATAAGTGGCAAAAAAATTGGTGCAAGAGCTCTACTTGACAGTGGAGCAGAAGGAATGATAATTCATGAATGTTTTGCACAAAAACACCACCTGCACCTCCAAGCAGTGACCAAACCCCTGCCAGCACAAAATGTGGATGGAACATGAAACACCAATGGACTAATACACTTCAGCACCATCCAGAGACTTCACATTTGGGCACAAATGGGTGCCACTCATGATGAACAAGCAGCATTCCTTGTCACTAACATTGGAGACCATGATATAATCTTAGGAACAGACTGGTTATGACACCACAACCCAGATATTGATTGGGAAAATGATACAATTACTCTGAAGAACTGTCCTTGAACCTGCCTTACTATGCACCAAAGCATAACCATTGCATCTGTATCTGGAAGACAGAATTACCAATACCAAATACAAGTGCTTACTTTCCATGAAGAAGAAGAACCCAAATTCTCAAACATTGCTGCACTAATCTTCCCAGACATGGAAGGGTTATTGAACCCATGCATTGACAAACAGATTTACAATGCTTTTAGACCAGTCACAGTCAGTATACAAGCAAAATCAATGACCTCTACCAAGTTAGCCACATCTGAAACACCCCTGAAGATGCTAGATGAACTTATCTTATCCCTACCCAATTCTTGAAATGGTGAAAAGTCTTTGATGAACAAGCTTCCCAACATCTTCCTGCTCACCAACCATGGGACTATGCAATCAATTTGAAACCAGGAGCCACACAACATGACTGTGGCATTTATCAACTTACTCCCAAGGAATTACAAGCTCTGAAAGAATACCTAGATGAACATTTGAAAAGAGGCACTATCTGACCATCAAAAGCCCCTGTTGTCAGCCCATTCTTTTTTGTAGAAAAGAAAGGAGGAACCTTACAGCCAGTACAAGACTACAGAGTGCTAAACACAGCAACCATCAAGGATGCATATCCATTACCATTGATCCCTGAATTAATTGACAAACTCCAAGGAGCTCAATACTTTACCAAGTTTGACGTATGATGTGGATACAGCAATATCCACTTAAGAGAAGGTGATGAACACCTTGCAGCATTCAAGACACTATTAGGACTTTTCAAACCCCTAATAATGACATTTGGCCTTTGCAACACCCCTGCCACCTTCCAATGCTTTATGAACACTATCCTAGCAGAATACATTGCCACTGGACATGTGGTAGTAGTCTATCTTGATGACATACTAATCATGGCACAAACCTTGGACAAACTAGATGATTGGATACATAAGGTCCTGAAGATGCTCCAAGACCATGACTTATATCTAAAACCAGAGAAATGTGCATTCCAACAGGCCTCTATTAGTTACCTCAGCATTAATATCTCCCAAGGACAAATTTCCATGGATTGAGAGAAGTTAGTAGGCATTACAAAATAGCCAACCCCAACAAATGTTACAGAAGTGCAATCATTTTTGGGATTCTGCAACTTCTATCACAAGAACTGGTACATCAGACCGGACTGGCAACCAGGAGAGCCTACCTGGATGAGACTCATGTTTCCCATGTTTCTGATGACTTGTTATGCCTCACACATACTGTATGTTTCCAGTGTGTTCTAGTATGATCTCCTTGCCTCTGCCTCAAGGATACTATTTGATATAGTATTCTACATGTATATAAACTTGTCTGTAACTGAGAACAAGCCTCAAGCTTGTTCTCCTGTGAATACCACTGGATCCTAGCTTCAGAACTTGTAGGCTTGCAAGCAATCAAGCAATCATTTCCAAAGCTCTTTCAAGCTTCTAAGTCTTTGAATGTGAAGACTTATAGTCCTTTTCCCCTCTCCGCAGAACACTATTGCTTCAGCATAGTCATCACCAAGATCCCCAAATCTCATAAGAACTTGTTGTTCTCACTTGACTCAGTGCATATGTCTTGCATGTGAACTGATTTGTCAGTGACACTGCCCCCAGTCGGTGACATTAGAACAAGCTTTTACTCTTTGAACCCTCGACCCCAAATGTGTACCCACGCATCCACCCCAAATATATCAATTTCTTTAGAATGACTTCCACAGCTAGAGACTGGAGGTTCAAAGGACAAGGAAAACCCACTGAAGAAGGACTGAAGAAACTCAAATGTCCTTTCAAGCTGAATCCAGACCTTGACAACACACTTGTCCCTGACCCTTTCAAGGAGAATGTCCACTTCTTCAGGGTGGGAATAAACAGTGTACCCTGGACTGGGTACTATACCATTTACAGGAAGGCCAAATTTGGCCTTCGAACTCTCTATGGCATCTGGTTTGAAATTTGACACTGCAAAGACTACTTCAAGGCCTATCATGTAGCATGCCTGGCCTTCAGACTGGTCAATGACCCTCTCAAAGGCCTAGATATGGAGCAACTCATCAAGTCAGGTGAGCCCATTCCAAACTTGAAGAACCTGTCATGTGCTCCGACCCCCAGACCCACACCTGCTGAACCTATGGAACAAGAACCTGAAACAATGACACAAGTTTTCATCATGGCCAACGAACCAGAAGAACCACCCACACAGGTCCTGCAACAACTTGCTTTGTCTGGCACGATGTGAGCCTTCCCTTGACCAACTCTGTTTCAAGGCCTCAGAGGATGTGGAAGAAGACCCCCTAGCCCAGATCCCAATGATTATGATGTGTATGCTAGTTATTGTTACAGCGTTGCGGCCATAAGAGTGTTAGCTCAAAGTTCAGTGGGGCCAAGTCCCTGTGACTTGGTTCAAGGGTTTCAGTGGGGCCGGCTCAAGGAGACCAGGTCAAAGGTTTAGCGTCTCAAGGCTGAGTCAAGTAATGACTCAGTCCACAGACAGAGTCGATCTCCTGGTTTCACAGAGGAGGAGGATGATGAGAGAGAGGCAGAGGAGGAAGAGGAACACAAGGGTTCCTTGAGGTGTGCTCAGGTCAAGCAGAGTGTAGGCCAGCACAAACAAGTTGTGATTCGAGAGACAGTACAGGGCAAGGGATGCGACAGGAAATGGGACAAAGCTAAGCTTGGGGCATTCCCCAGCTTCTACAGGTGCTTAAATACTGTATCTAGTGAGGCTGTACAGTACCATATGCGGAACAATAGATAACACTAATCCAGTAGCAAAAGGAGCTCGAACAATAGGTGAAACACAACGAGTGAAACAATAAGAGGCCATCAACATCGAGGGATGAAACAGTAACCAAGGATATGAGGGTGAAAGGTAGGGAACAATAGGAAGTGAAACAGGGATGAACTGAAAGAGGGGTAGATCACAACAGTTATGACCATGGCATGCATCTTTCAGACAATGAAAAACTCGAAGGTGTCCCTTTGAAAGTGTCCAATGGTGACCACGCGTGCACCCATGCATTTCTTACTGCATTCTGATGATTCATGAGAATGAACTTTGACAGTAAGATTGCCCAAAACCCCATCAAGAAATGTGCCTACTTTCTATCACTTATGGAAGGACCTTGCGTTGATGGATGGGTTGAAGTGATGGACGAATGGCTCAAAAATGTTATGCTTGACCCAGATGAAATCTCTTTTGGGCTGACAGCTTGGCAAGCCATGGAACAACAGTTCAAGCAAGTGTTCACCAACTATGCCAAATGTGAGCGCATGCAAGACTGAACTATGCAAGCTCAAAATGAAGGAAAACAATCTTGACGAGTACATAGCTAACTTCAAATTACTCATGTGCCATGGATCCCTACACACAGACAATCCAATGGTCATGTGCCTTTTTGCATGTGGCCTCCCCAAACCCTTAGTCTGTCAAGACTCACTGTTGAACTATCCAGTTCAAGAGCGAGGGGTAAGCTTGAAGATGAGTCGATAGACGTCCAAGATGGTGTGGGCAAGAAGTAGAGTCCAAAGCAGTAGCAAATACCAAAGAGGTATAGTTACTGGTAGAGTCGAGCAGGTACACAGGGAAGAGGCCAGAATGGTCACAAGGGGACGGTCCTTAAAGGAGTATCCCAGGGATAGAGAGTGCCATAAACAAATGGACAGTCTGAAGACTGTCTGTTACTTTATTGAGCGCTTATATACTACAAGAGAGCTGCTAAATAGGGAACAAGTCATAACCTTGTTATCAAGCACAATAGATGGATGAGTAAGAAGTCGGAGTATGCTTACTGAGCATGCTCAGTCATGCTCAGTAAGCTGCTGAGTAAGAGGGCTTCTAATGATGAGTAAGAGCCTCTATTGTCCACATGTTCACTGCTTTAGTACACATGCAAAGCACCTGATTCATTTACTGTTAGTTAGTTTAGGGCTGGTCATTTGGAGACTTGTAGTTTGGTTCAAGGAATAGAGTTGTCCATAAGGCCCCTTATATAGTTCTATTAGGGTCCTTAGAGTCGACCCTAATACTTTTATTAAGGTCCTTAGTATTGCTTTATAGTTCGTTCTATAGTTATTAGAGTTAGTCTAATAACACGTTGTAGGATCCTTAGTATGGTGTTAGCACCTATTGTAGGGCACTTAGAGTCGTCCTAAATGGTCCTTAGGGAGGCTATAATACTGTCCTTTATTGCTAAAAGGGTTGCCATTAAGTGGGGCTTGCTGTATGTCGATTGTGCCGAGAATTGCTCACTGACAATGCATGCGCGATATTGTGGACACCTCTACTCACCCCTTTTGTCCGCGTGTACAGGGTGACACCATAGGGACTGGGTTTCCTCTCATAAGGAAGGGTCCTTCAAGGGCCCTCTCTGGAGAATGATTCATGACATAGTCAAAGCCATCATCAGTCAAGAGGACCCCACCACCTTCCTACAGTGGATCACCGGTGCACAGAAGCAGCATTGAATCTGGATGCGCAAACACACAGTCTTAACAGACCACAGCAACACACACAACTGTAACACAAACCCGAACTGCCCATGGGCTTGCCTCTCAACCTGGGGCACATATGCAAACAACCCAACAAATGCGACCATGCCTTGCACTCAACTCCCTCCCTGCAACCCAAGCATGATGGACATCAGCACCAGTGCTGTGTGCAAAGCCATTACTGAAGCCAACAAAGAAAAACATTGTGCCAAAGGCAGATTTTTCCACTGTTCCAAACAAGGACACCTTGCCAGAGATTGTCCAACAAAACCAAAACGCGAAACAACACATGTACATGCAGCAGAAGTTATGGCAACCACATCTGAATCTGCTGTTGTCAAAGTTGTTGAGGAAAGTGTGATGATCAAAGCTGCAAAAGCCATGAAGGCCCTTTCTAAGGAAGAAAGGGAAGAATTTATCAAGATGTTAACTGAAGAGACTGAGGAGGATGAGGAGAAGGATTTTTTGGATGCCTGAGCATTACAGTGTTTCATGCCTCTTTGACACAATCAAATATTCATGACCTCCAGAAATTTGTTACACACCACAAACTGACAATTCAAGTAGACAGTATCTAAGGTATACATATAAGCTTTGTACTCAGCACCATAAAACCATTATCAAGTGATGTTGAAGGATGCAACAATGGTGATCAGTGCAAAATGTTGTTATCAGGCAAAACTGGGTCAATGAGACAAGTCACATCAAGGCATGATTGCCCAATTTGGGTGATCACTGATCGTTATTGCCATCACCCACTATGGACATCTGTAAATCTTCCTCATCATTGTCATTGTTGTTGTCACTGCTTGGGTTCTCTGTGGTAAATTTGGCTAAAGCAGGCTTGCCAGTGGCCTTTTCCATTGCTGGCATCTTTGGCTTGGTCCACCTTGGCTTGTGATGATCAGATTTTGCATTATCCTGTTCAACATTCCATGCCTTCACATCTTTGTCCCATCTGCTCTTCAATGTGACATTTCCTGTACTTTCCAAATGCCCATTGCTGCTGTATATTTTTCCTTTGCTTGCTTTTTTGTGACAGCATCCTCAACCACCTTATCCTGACCATCTTTCCATTCCCAGACACCTTTAATGATGTTGTCTTGCATTAGTACCTTAGCTTGTCCATCCATGTTTATCTTGCCAGTTTTCCTCTTCTTTGCTTTCTTCAGCTCCTGAGCCTGCAGCTGTCCCCGCACCCCCTCAAGATAAATTGACTGCAAGACAGTCTGGGCTTGCATTCCTCCCATTATCTTCTTCTGTGCCTTGACAATTGCATTGCTGGTGCGTAGTGCCTCCTGTAACTTTGCCTCCAACTCAGTGCTTGGTTCAGTATCAAGGATAATTGTGTCCCGCTGTGTTGGTGGTGACATGACGGTGGTGAGAATGGGTGGAAGTACTGATGTTGACAGAATAGGTGAGTCTGACACCAAAAAGGATGCAGATGTCATCACTAATGATGCCAATGCATGTCATACAGGTGTGTGCATTGAAGTTGGGGATGCTGTGGTGGTATCAAGGGCTTCTGATGGCTCTTCCATCTCCTGTTGCTTCTGTTTCTGTGCATTGTGATGGGAGATCAAATTGACAACTTCTCGCACAGGGCTGGCCAGCCCAAGTGGGAGAAGACTAGTTATTGATGTCCCAAGGCTAGGTGCCATCATCTCTGCTGTAACAATGTCAGGGTTATATGGCACAATGCCAGTCTTCGTAAATGCAGCTCAAATATTGCTTTCGGTGAATGCGTGAACATGCACTTTTGCATAGACTGCCATAAAGTTCAACTTTGTCATGGCAGGTCCTTGTGCCTCGAATTTGTCTCGTTCATCACTCCAGGCACACTTTAAGACACTGAAGATCACAACGTCAAGTCCTTGATAGACATGAGTAGAATGTGATGGATAGCACAACACAACAACATTGTTATCTTGTGCGTATTCCAAGAACCTGAGTGTATAGTGGGAGCTGTGGCCATCAACAATAAGGAGTTGAGTTCTCTCACCTGCTTTTGTTTTTGTCTGCTTATCCCAGTCTTTGAGCCAGGCTATGCTGATCTCACCTGATGTATAGCCCTTCTTCTGATAGCCCATTCTATGGATAACAATGAGCTTTGATTTTCCATGTTATCAGGTGATTGTTACCTCACGTCTAATGGGTTATCCTGTAGCCACGTTGTTTGGAACGCCTCTCCTTTGTAAATAACAGTAGGTGCAATGGTCGTTCCATCAGCACAAATAGCACGTAAGACTGTGATGTTTTCTCGCATTCTGCTTTGTTGCTGATGCTGTATTTTAGCTCCTGCTGGTCCAATGACCCATTCTGTTATGCCTATGCCTGACTGAATTCCTGTCTTGTCTGCACCATAGACAAGCTCATCAGAAATGTTATACTTTTCCCTCACTTCCTTCAGTATTTTGAAGTATTCTTCCTTTGTTACTGGATTCACCGCATGACCACGAGATCCATCAAGTGCAGAAGACCAATACATCCCCAGTCTATTGTGGTGTTTTGTGATGAAGCAGTTTGCCCAGTCCCTGCCAAGTCCTTTTTCTGGAAAGCTACCACCCAACCTATGCTGTAGGATTGCCTCTACATGTTCCTTCAACCTCCTGGGACTGAGCGGAAAGCCTCGCTGAGCCATCTCGACTGCAAACTGTACAATGTTCTCACTTTCCTCAACAGTCAGCCAGCTTTTTCTCCCATTGGACTGGGTCAAAGATACACCACCATTGGCATGACAGAGCAAGGTGTTGTGATCCAGAGGAATGTGCCTCCCTGTCATGGCGAAATGGTGGTCTGATGCCTCATTGCAGATCTGATGCAATGACTTCTTCTTTTCCCCAGGTGAGAGTGGTCTGTGTTGTTCTTCCAAGTAGATCTTCACAGCATAAGCCTTGAGACCATCAACTTCTTGGTGAAGAATCTGTTTCTTGTGTTCTTATGTTAAGATCCGTGAGATCTTAGTACCGACTCTTTAGTGAAAGAGTTGCTTGATATAGTTCAAGCACTAGACTTCAAACCCTTTGATATTATCTCAGGAAGATTGGATGTAGAAAATAGAAGGGGCCTCTTTCAGCTAGAGTCTGCACTACAATTTGTTTAGATCGGTAGACAAGATGATTGTCTTGTTAAAAGTGTAAGTCGAACGTAAGGCTCAACTTCTTGGTACCACAGACTATTTATACGATATGTCGATAACTGCTGATCCGATTCGTATGAAACTCAGGGTGCACATAGCTGAGAACCAGTAGTATCCAAATACAGAAAGCGCAATTCAATAATGTTAGAAATGACTCATGTGTGAGTCATTCTTTCCTAGTATCAGTCATGAATCAATAAGCAGTGAGTAAGCTCTTACTGATCAGGATCAGTAAGCAATCACTAAGCCAGACAGGATCAGTAAGCAATCAGTAAGCGACCACTAAGCCAGATCAATAATTGGGACTTTGCTCTGTTCCCCATGGTGTGCTTGACGGAATGTGTTGACTTTTTCTCATTCCCAATTTGGCAAGCATGATGTGACTTCATGCAATGCTTGATTTTGCTTGTCTGAGACCTTTTCCCAAATTTCTTGCTACACACCATAGATATCATAAGAATTACTATCTCCAGTCCAGGATACAAGGTGTAAGGTTGATATGTTCTCCAAACTTTATACAAAAATGCAATTCTTCTCTTATCCCATCATCAAATTTCAGTTTTGGCTCAAAATCACCTACAAAGCAGTTTCTTGGAATATCTTCTGGGCATAGCTGTGTATAATCATCAACATGGGTACTTGTGAGCTATCTAATGGATACTATAAAAACTCTGAGGGTGTTTGCCCAAAACTGTGGCCATCAAAGCTGTTTGTCTCATTGACCCCAACATCTCAAAGAGGCATGAAATACTGTACAGTGATCGCTCAGGCATTAGGTATCACCAATGTATACAATACTATTAAAAGGTCAATGCAGGTCAATTTGACAATGTACATTGGAACTGTAATAGCCGAAAAGGAGACTGCACTTATCAACAGTGGAGCAACCAAATGTTTCATATCCCCAAAACTAACCAGGGAACTCCAAATTATTGACACCTAGAATAGTCAATAATGTCAATAACATCCCTGACCACCTAGGAAAGGTTACCCAAGCTGTAGACCTAGAACTGAAGTTACTAGGACAAAAGAATAGACATCAATTCCTTGTAGCAGATATTGGGCAAGATGACTTAATCTTCCTGTCAGGAGAATTGAACCTCCTCATGAAGACTTCCCCCACCTTGCTGTCAAAGAGTTCCTTAGAGTCTTACCATTTGGACAACTCTTAAGCCACAATGAACATGCCCTATATCTCAAAACCCTTAGTTGACTTTTACCACCAGCACGACAACAGCTATTATACTGGAACCTTGCTCGAGCAAAGAACATTCAATGAAAACCAGTAGACTACCAGTCCCTATGTACTAGCAAACTAAACCTCTGGACTAGGGTCATCCAACCACATCACCATTTTATCATTCACTCTTTAAGGACAGGCTATTGCCTCTTTTACCTAGCCTGGACATATATCAGTTACTATCGTCTCACCGTCCAATTCTACCACCTGCACCTCAACCAAATACAAAGAGGAAACCAACCCTATGTCCAACTTGTCATTGTACCTGGAATACACAACACCTTTGATTGGGAAACTAACTCTTGGCTATATGACGCAGATTACAACCAACCTTGGGCAATTACCAGCCCAGCCGCCTCATATACTTGTCCTCCTGCATACTATTCAGTTCCAGCAACCCTAGAAGCCTCAAGTCTTGTGCCTCGACCTCTCACGCCAGTCCAAACCACTGTCCCAACCAGCCAAGAATGTTGGTCTGCTAGTACAGAAGACACTGAGTCAAATCTGTGGACAACAAGGTGTAACTGCAAAGCAGAGTATTGCATGTGCAGCTATCGACCAGATATACCTCCTACTCCTAACAGAATTACCTTGTGGACACCAGGCAATTATCACCTCCCATTTCAGTAATTCTGGCTCCTTGACACAGAAGATGTGCATTGTCTCAACAACCCCCCTCTAGAGAAGCAGTTCCCAACGCAAGAGGATTCCTTGTTGAAAGACCATTACCTCCTACTCCCCCTGAGGCCTACTTACCTTTGTTTACCAATCATATCCCTACGCCTGTCGTACATCCCCAACCCTTTGCATCTCCTCTTGTCAAATCCCCTGACAGTATTGACATCAGAGATACTGATTTACATTGTTGCTTACTGGAACAGTCCTTCCTAGCTCTAAACCTACCTATGCATTCAAGAAGAGAATTTGTCATGGTAACAAGCTGTGTCAGTTCTCAAGCAGAAAGACAAGTTGATAGTAGAGATAAGTTCAAAGAACGGGCCGGTTCCCGTGTATAAAGAGTAAGGATCCCTGCAGTGGTCAAAGTGTTTTATGCTAATCAGGTTATGGCTAATAGACCATTCCTAGTATGACTCAGTCCATTGAGAAGCTAGGGTAAGTTGGTAATGGGATAGATTAGGGCTGGTTCCACTAGCTATATGCATTCAAGTCTGTCAGAGACCTTGAACAACACAAAGAGAGTAGAGGAAGGTAGGTCTTAAAGGAGGAGAGCTCTTCTCAGTGGAGTGAAGAGAGACTCTTAAAGAAGGAAGGGATAGGTAGAGTAGATGGTAGTTGGTGTGTGTGAAGAGTTGGTGAGATGAAGATGTGGATGTGGTTTGAGGATTAGGAGTGAAGTGGGTTGCAGGCAAATATGTTGGACAAGAGTAGGTTGGATTCTACAAGAGACCAAGCTTAGGGCTTTGGTCACAAAGTACTGAGCTTATATATACAGGAGAAGTGCAGCAATAGCTGCACTTTGACCATGCTACTAGTATAGTAGGAGTCATAATAAGTAGGAGTCATAGAAATGAAGCCATGAATGAGTCATAACCAAGTAACTGTGCTGCGCAATAAAGTGCGCAGCATTGCACAGTTGAAAGTAAGAAGTAGATATAAATGGAAGGAGAACCAAACAAAGGGAAAGTAACAGCAATCCAGTGTTACCTGGACATGTATGGATCACACGATGACCAAGAAGGGATCACAAGACATAAGAGATCACGAGACCAGTAAGTGAAGGGACGTATGAAAGCAAGCAGTCCATAGCAAAAGATAAGAAGTAAACATAAAAGGAAAATGGTGTAACATCACCCCCCCATCAAGGCCCATAGAAGTGAGAATGACAATGATAAGGCCAGCCTACTTTTCTCCAGGGTTGGTCCGACTTTGAAGGTTGTATCCTTTTTGTCTGACAATCTCCTCTGTTGGGACAGTTTGGTCATATGTGCCCCAATTCACCGCAATGAAAGCAGGATTTTCTGGAGTGATGGGAGGAGATAGGTGGGAGTCTGGGAGTGTCAGATGAGAAGGATGAGCCAGGGAGTTGGAAGGAGTCAGCAGAGGAAGACGAATCAAGTCGCATAAGTTCCTGTAAGCAACTACCATCTTCTTCTTCATCTGATCTGTCTTGCCACCTGAGGTTGAGGGTAACCCGATTGAGAGTATTGGTGGTGGCAAGGGTTTGTCTGACTTCTTTAAGGTGGCCTTGATGTTCGAGTATTTGGGCAAAGAGGAGGCGTATGGTTTGTCTCCTTTTGAGGATCTCCATTGTCCTGTACCTGTATGACTTGACTCCTGCTGTGAGGGAGGGGTCATTGTTGTCCTCGATGGCCCTATCAATGAAGTTTGTATAAGGCTGGTTAGCGAGGAGCATGTCCCACTGCTCCTCATTGTGGACTGAGATGGGCCAGGCAGCAGGGATCGGTGTGAATACTCGAGAGAAAATGGGGGCTCCCTTGCCAAGGGTAGCATGGATGAGGGGTTCTGGTCAGTCGTCCAGCTTGACAAGAAACCAGTTTGCCCTGTACATGGTTCCTCCAGGGTACTCAGGGACTGCAAAGTCAATGAGGGGGTAGTCAGAGAAGGGGATCCAGTCAGGGCTGGGTTGTGGAAGGCAAGAGGTGTCAAAGAATTTGGTGGCCTCAAATTGCTCAGCAAGGGAGAATGGGGATGGAGTGCATGCTGGGAAAAGGTCAAGTCCCAGGGTGTTGCACTCAGATCCGAGAAGGGTTGAGGAGAGGGAGACAGATGGTGAAAGAGGGGAGAGAGAGACTCGGGTGGCGGTGTTGTTGTCCTCCTCATCGCACTCATAGGCAGGGGGGTTTTTGAATGGTAAGGACCTTCTTGCCAATTGTGGAGTGGGGGAGGCAATAGCATCGTCGATGACGTAGGAAAGTGTGGAGGAAGGGTAGGCGAGATTGGGGGAGGCACAAGTGGGGACTGGGGATGAGGGACAGTAGGCAGGGGATGAGTAGGTTGGGACAGGTGAGGATGGAATATAAACTGGGGATTGAGACATTGGCAGTAATGAGAAGAGGTAGAGTTTGAAGGTGCAGGAGATGAGGAAGAAGTTTGGTAGGTATTGTGGATGAGATGGCAGGCAAGTTGTAGAAGATGTTCTGCCAACTCAAGTTCTGGAGGAGAGTTTTTATACATGAGCTCATCCACCCCCAGGGGAAATTGTCATAGAGTTCAAGTATTCTTTGAGTAGAGCTGGAGTGTGAAGGTCAGCAGAATTCACCCATGAGTGCTCTGAAACCGGGTATCCTTCCCAATGAACAAGATATTGTGTCCTGCCTTGGTACTTCCTGTCTCCGATGATAGCTGCAATTTCATATTCTTCCTCTCCTTGTACAATGTCAGGTGGTGGTCGGGTGAAAGCTTTGCCATATGCCCCTGTTTCAGTGAATGGCATGGGAAGATCCACATGAAACACATTGTGGATTCTCATTGAGGGGGGCAATTTGATGTGATACACCACTGGTGTGATTTGTTGTATCACCTCAAATGGTCCATAACACTGGGGGGCAAGCTTGGTTCTTCTGATGGTTTGATGCATTTCAGAAGTTCCTCCTGTGCCCTGGATTGTACCTGTTCCATGATTTTGAGATGTGTTTCAGCCTCAGGAACAGATATGTCCATTGTAGTCCATTTGGCAGTTGGATTGAAACCAAGGAGAAGTTTGTGTGGTGTGTGCCTGGTGCCTTCATGTCACCAAGTATTGTGAGCAAACTCAGCAATGAGGAGTAGTGTGTGCCAATCATTTTGCCATCCATTTATGAATTCCCTTAGATAAGTCTCTATCCAGAGGTTCATCCGCTTGGTTTGTCCATCTGTGCATGGGTGAAAGGCGGTGCTCAAATTTTGTTTGATCCCTGTGGCTTTACAGATGGCCCTGGCAATGGTCCCTTTGAAACAGGGGTCCCTGTCAGAGATAATTCTCTTCAGAATTCTGAACCATGGAAATAGATTAGCCAGGTACTTGATGGCAATGCCCTGACTATCTATGGTTTTATTGCAGGGGATAAACTTTGTGGCCTTTGAACAGCCTTTATTGACGATGGTAAGAATCGAATCATATGATCCAGACTTTGGAAGATCCATGATAAGGTCCATTGAAACATATTGGAAGGGGCCAGCTGACACATTTGTATCAAATGGTTGGAGTGGCGCATGTTTCAGGGTGGTGATGGCTTTAGATTCTTGACACTTAGCACATCCCTTGATGTATTCTTCTACAAAGAGGCGGAGTCTAGGCCCTTCATATTTCCTTCTTATAAGATCCCAAGTGTTAGTGATGCCAGGGTGTCCTCCCACTGGGGAATCATGGGATTCCTTCAAGACTTCCCGTCATAAAACGGGATCATCAGGCAGGTAAGTGCATAAGGGGAGTGACTTGTGTGAGTAAGGTTTGCATGCAAAAGCTTCCTGGTTATCGCCAAAGGTACAGTTAAGGGTAGGAGCATGAGCTTCAGGGACTTTTGCCATTTGCAAGTGCTCATTGAAGACCTGATCAGGTAGGAGTGTGATGGCTTTGTTATGGATATTTTCTGCTTTGTGATCAGGTCATCATGATAGAATATCAGCAACAGTGTTGAACTTTCCAGGGATAGTCATCAACTTGAAATTGTATTCCTGGAGAAGGGCCATCCACCTTGCTTGACATGGTGAAAGGTCCTGGGGTTTGCGGATGTAGGCCAGATTGGCATGATCAGTGCGAATAGTTACTTCATGACGTGCCCCAAGTAGCCAGTGTTGATATTCTTTGAGGACAGATACTATAGCAAGTAGTTCTCTGTCATGGATATCATAGTTCCTTTCTGCTGGTAGTAGTGATCATGAATAATATACCAGAGGATGGATACCATCTTCAAATTGCTGAGATATAGTGGCTCCCAGAGCGAAAGAAGAGGCATCTGCGTCAACAATGAAAGGTTTGTTGAAGTCTGGGTTGCGAAGAACAGGGTAGTGGGTGAGGATATTCTTGAGAATATTGAATGATGATTCTGTGTAATTATCCCAGATCCAAGGTTTGTTCTTCTTTGTGAGCCAGACTAGAGGTTGAACAATATCCAAATATTTTGGAATGAAGTTGCAATCGTAGTTCCCAAATCCAAGAAAAGAGCATGGCTCATGTAGATTGGTAGGGGCTTTCCACAATCACCAAGTCCCTTGACTTTGATTGTGTCCATTTTAATCATTCCTTTGCCAATAACGATGCCAAGATAGTCAATTTCTTCTTTGTGGAATTGACATTTCTCAGGTTCAAGAAAGAGGTCATATCTTGAAGTTTCTTAAAGATGCGAGTAACAAGGTCTTGTGATACTCCCATCCTTTAGATGCTTGTGTGGCAATGATGCCATTGTCCATATAGATGTGGAACTCCATATCATGATGATTGAGTTCTTCTCTAAAGATATCATTGACCATAGATTGAAAGGTAGCAGGGGCGTTGGTGAGACCAAAGTGTTGGATATACAATCTGTCATATAGATTAATCCACTTCACTGTACCCAAGGCTAGGTAGCTCAGTGGTTAGAGCACCTGGTATATATCCAGGAGGTCCTGGGTTCAATCCCCAGTCTGGCCATTTTCTTAATTGCACCAGGATATAGGGAATCATGTGAGCACATGTCAACCCCCTCCTCTGAGGTCCCCAGGTTGGGTCACATAGTGTTGAACCCACAAGTCGGACCCAAGAGGGTGGCAATGACTAAGCACCTCCTCTGAGGTCTCTCTATCTGTGGTTGCATTTCACAACACAAAGGTCATCACCATAGGTTCAAATAAGCCCTTGTTTGTTTTAAATGCTGCCTTCCATTGATTGCTGTCTTTAATGTGTATGTTGTTATAACCCCATTGTATGTTGAACTTAGTAAAGTATTGTTTACTTCCTAAGCAAGTGATGATTTCAGGAATAAGAGGAAGGGGGGTTTTGTTTTCAACGGTAATTGCAATTAAGACATCTATAGTCCTGGATGTAGCATCATTTGCCATCTTTCTTGCCTACAAAGAAGCAAGGAGAGGCATATGGTGACTTTGAAGGACATATATATCCTTTTTCCAAGTGTTATTTTAGGAATTCATCTTGGGCCTGTTGTTCCACTGGTGCAAGAGGATAAATCTTGCAATTGAGCATAGATGGAGCATCAGGGATTAGGTCTATGGCATGATCCCAAGTTTTAGAAGTAGGAAAGCAATGAGAGGCTTCTTCAGAGAAAAGCCTTTCAAAGCAATGATAGTCAGGAGGGACTAAGTCCTTCCAGTCCTTCTTATCTTGATCAGCTGCTTGTGCAGCTAATTGAGTAGAAGTGCTAATTTTTGCTACTCTAATTGGAGTAGGATCAAAGCGTGGGGGTTATAGGAAGTTGTTTGATCCATTTGTCGGCATCCCAAGTAGAGGCTACAACAGTATCCTCAAGGGTTCCTTTGGTCCAATCAACAGTAGGGTTGGTAGCACAGAGGAATGGGAAGCCCAGAAGCATGTCATCGGTGATATTTCAGCAATATAGAAGCGCATTCGATGTTCTTGTCCTTTAAATCAAATGTAAAGATCAACTGCTTCTGTGACAGTTCCAGCTTTGTTGTGAGTACCATCTACATTGCGCATGACTTTTGGCTTTTGTAGAGTGGACACTGGGAGTTTATAATGGGAGATGATATTTTGTGGATGAAGTTGTTGGTTGCTCCACTATTGAGTAAAGCAGTGAGTGAGATTGGCCCTTCATCCA
>JAGFNK010000368.1:0-52635 GCA_025769875.1 Russula earlei
AACCAAGTGTCTCCATAGAGCAATGTAACAAACTGATTATCTCCATAGTCAACCATAATTTTGGTCATCCTACATAGTGATATGTAGACTTGGTTTTATCTTCTGTGCCTACATAAGTATAGTCATCAACTACTGGAACTACATTGAGCAATATAGACTTACTATGATGCTATAGAGCACTACATAGTATGTTGTTGTGCTATGGTGTCAATGGTGTGTACAGAATTAAGCAGTGTCTATGGACCAGACTGGTTTTTCCTGATGCAAGTCCCCAAAAGACCCACCCTAAACCAACTAACAGTAAATGAATCAGATGCTTTGCATGTGCACTAAGCAGTGAACACATGGACACTAGAGGCCCTTACTCATCATCTAGGCCTTCTTGCTCAGCAGCTTATGAAGCGTGACTGAGCATGCTCACTAAGCATTCCCTGATGTCTTACTCATCTCTCATTGTGCTTGACAACAAGGTTAGGACTTGTTCTCTATTTAGCAGTTCCCTTGTAGTATAAGTGCTCAATAAAGTAACAGACAGTCTTCAAACTGTCCATTTGATTTGTGGCACTCTATTTCTGAGGGTACTCCTTTGTGACTGCCCTATCTAGTAACATCCTGGCTCTCTCCTTCTGTGACCTTCTCTCACAGCCAGTACCAGTACCTCTCTGGTACCTGCTACTCATTTGGACTGTGCTCTTCACCAACTTTGTTCTTGAACTCAGTCAACTCATCTCCAAGCTCTTATCTCACTCTTGAAGTGGATTGTTCAACAGTGAGTCCTGACACTTATCAATGAGTTGAGATGTAAGACAACTAAGTACTTATGAGATTATGCCAAAATGTGTATTGTATCAGCAATCCCTCAGTTACCTTTACATGCACGTGATTGGCATCACCCACCCATGATCAATCTCAATTGCACATGCTCTGGATCTGCAAGATCATGACAGAAGGTTCCCTTGCATCAAGATGTATAAAAATATGAGGTACAACTGTACAGGACCACAACTGTAACTGAATCCTACTGAGGATAGCAGAAAGGGAGCCTTGAGGAAAAGCCTCCTGACAAGGTAGATTCCAGAGGCAGCCAGCCACAGACCACTCTCCAAATCAAGCAACCATATCCAAATCTGGCACTTCACAATGGCTCAAAACAGCTATGAGCTGTTGAATGGCTTAATTTGGCTCAGATATGGCTCAGGCTCGGCGCCAAGCAGTTTCAAGCCAGACCAGTGACAGCACTAGGTATGGTATGGTAGAGGGAAGGAGCTGGTAGCTGGTGCATTCCCCAGGTGTTTCCCCTCCCACCATTGATCCCATCCCTGCCACAAAATTCTGTGCCACAGTGTGCTTATCAGTTTATTAGCAAATTTGTTTCAGGAATGTGTTTAATGTGAATGACAATTACCTAACGCGACTTTCGAACCTGCTGGATGGAGGACGAGCGTACCTGCCATTTTTGGATGGTTCCCACGATGCGAAATTCCAAAGTTATCACCATATCCGCCTTTGTCACCAAATTTAAATGTGCTCCGTCGTTTCCGTCTTTCATCACTTTTATTAGATTGAGTGTAATGCAGAAATTGTCTTCCGGGGGCAAGTACGATCCGATCATCCCGACGAGGAATTGGTGACAGACCTACAGCACCTACCCCCACATGACCAGCCCAGGCTCACAGGCTCACAGCTCCTCTGTGCCACCCGGAAGCGTTCAGGCACTCTCCACTTTCCGTCACGGTACGGTACATCCCGAGCCCATGGGAAAGCAAAAGGCATCTCCGAAATGCCCGTGGCGCCTTTCTGGCCTGCGGCCTGAGGGCAATGCCGAGCATTCGATGGGGGGGGGGCCGGGTCATAAATTCAGGGCTTCGACGCGCGCGGCGCGGAAATTTATGGGTTCCTGACACCAGCCGTAAAAATACTTCCGTGTCCACAGATCGGTCGCAATTCTGGTCAGTGCATGGAGTCACAACACAGACGAGGTTGAGCCTTGACGAGGATAAACTCGGTCCGGTCCGGTTCCGAGAGATTTCCGAATCGTCGAAGTTGGGAGTGAGTGAGATTGGAAATTGGAAATTCAGGGAGGGAAAATCGGCCGGTGTTGTCAAAAAAAAAAAAAGGGCTTGCGTCGTAAAAAAAAAAATTCTACATTACGGTTGAGCGATTCCGATTCAGGTACACGAATCCAATCAATCCGGCCCTATCTAAGAGTGATAAGACGGCGAACAAAGAGCGCAGGCGAGAGAATGGTGGCTGTGCGGATTGCACGTGGACGGAAAACTGTCAAATGTGAAACTGAAAAATACGCAAACCTGTGTGCCTCTCTGGTTCTCTGCCGCTGCTGCCGCTGCCACCGCCTTGAGTTGCACCGACCGTACTTGCAGTGCTCCAAATACGCCATCACATGACGGTCTGGCCTATAAACAGCGCTTTCGATTCCTCTTCTCTGAGGCTGCTTGCCCTCTTTGCGTCCATACCAGACCTTTGGGGCATAGGCAACTCCCGTCGTGATCAGCTATTCTGTCCCTTTCACCTTTCAGTTCTCGAAGGGCTGATATCCCAGCCCCGTCCCGTGCTTCTTCGAACGCAGCGATCCACCCTTGCTCAGGAATGATTAATGGCCGGCCTCTTATCCCTACCTGATGAACTCCTTATCAAGATTTTGGACTCCGGGGGCCACTCGACGATTGTGGCGTGTCAGCAGGTCAGCCTGTCACGCGCCTTACCTGCGAGGCGCAAGTGAAAGGGTTACGCTGACGTTCGTTTCATCTGGCGCCGCAGACGTGTCGTAGGATGAACGACCTTGTGAACGCGTCCATGTCCCTCCAATATACCTTGGCATTGGCGAATGCCGGATTGGTCGAAAACTTTCCGACGGACGTGAATATGGCCGAACGCGTGGAGCTTCTGGCTGCGCACGAGACCGCTTGGAGGGACGCGCCCTGGTTCCCCATCCAAGGCTATGACGGCGTCCTCGGCCTTGCCGCGTCCTCTGGGAACCTGCTCGTCTTCTTTCGTCTTTGGAACGACTCTGTCAAGTTTGGCCGAAGCCTTGTCTTTCAGAGGCTACCTTCGATCCACCGAGGTGTGCCAGACTTTTCGGCGCGGAAGGACCCCGATTTCCACATGCACGAGTTTTCCCTCGACGCCTCGCAAGATCTGCTCATTTACGCGCAGTCAGTCGAACGAATGCCCCTTCTCTCGTTGTCGTTCTGACGATGTCTTCCGCAGTGGCAACCGCCTTGTCACCAGGGAGGCGGGGACCAACAGGCCTCATCCCGCCTCGCGTGCAGGTGTGCTCTCTTTACGTCCAAACGAGCTGCCCATCCCCACCACCACTCGCATACATGGAGAATTTGCCGCATGTTTGACCACCTTCATTGAAGATGGATCCTTACGATTCCGTGTTTTTAATTGGATGACCGGAGAGTTGATCACTGAATCTGTGAGAGTCTGATCCCCTGCACTCGCCGGTGAAAGCTTTTGGCTGAGTAATGTCACCTTGAGGGGGGCAGCTTTTCACCTCTGCGTTACGAGATTTTGGACGCCGATCATATATTCTATTCGAGCAGTGAAGCCCTAACAAACTACCCGAACCTGGTCGTCGAGAACATCCACTCTTTCCGCCGTACCATCTTGCGCTTGGATATCCCAGATGTCGCACCTGGGACGACTTCATCTTGCTACCTCTCCATCCCGCAAAACTCGATGCCGCATACATGGCCGAATGGACGTTCGGCCGGGTTCTTCCGCGCTGATCTCTCAGACCGGCTGATCGTCCTGAACGTCGTCAGCTAT
Source organism: Russula earlei (assembly GCA_025769875.1). NCBI lineage: Eukaryota > Fungi > Basidiomycota > Agaricomycetes > Russulales > Russulaceae > Russula > Russula earlei. The sequence continues at coordinate 3,796 of JAGFNK010000368.1, forward strand.
GGCTGGGGCGGATACCATTCCTGTCGCAAGCAGCAGCAAACGCTTCACATCTCCGCCAACGCGATCCTGTCCTACGTCCGCTCGCACCCTTTTGGGGGATCTGTTCCCTGGAACGTGTGGGCACCAGGCAACGTGCGTGTGGTGCCGCGCTGCACCATAGCGTACGAGACGATCACGGGTATGCACAGCCTGTGTGGCATGCGAGCGCTGAGCGACCACATCGTCAAGGACCGTCATTCGCGGCCCGTCGTATGCGTGTATGATTATCACCGTGGGCGCGTCGCAAGGGCCCTTTCCACGCAGACCGAGACCGCGTTCAAGGGAGCGAGAGTGTGGACGAGGATGCGGCATTCCCTCTCGAAGAAACAGCCAGAGCCCGTTCCGGAAGGCGCCACGTCTCACGTCCTTCACGGCGGGGAGAATGAGATGCCCTGCCTCGTCAAGGAGATTCCCATTCCCGAAGGATTGCTGGTGGAAAATCTCATGTGTGTGCTCTGCGAGCACGCCGTCGTTCTCCTCGAGGTGAGTGGGTTACAGTCTCGGACGGAGCGGCCTTTGGCTCACTACGGACAAGTTATCGGACAGGAGATTGGGCGCTCCGATAACGGGAATATTTTACCATGCGATATGACCGTAACTGAGCATGCTCTCGTTTTCTTTTTTTCTTGTCATCCGTGTACCTGTATCGTATGACACTTGTTTTGCATCATCACCACATCAGATGATCGGCATCAGATTGTCGTTGCCTTGTCACTTTTATCCCATTATCGCTTCCGGGTCAGGTCCTAGGCCAAGTAAGTTCCGAGGTGCGTCCACACGCAAAGTTCAAGCATGGGACGCAGGTTTGAATATCCGCAGCATCATAGTTACAGTAGAGATGAGAAGCGCAAACGTTGGCCCACCCTTGCAGAGTGTCCGTCTATCAACGACCTTAGTGACCCTTCATGATCGATTCGATTCGTTCCTGTTTGATGAGATGGCGTAGCCTCAACAACACCGGAAGGCCAAAAACCGTGACCGAACCGACCCAGGCCGCCTGCGGGGGGACCTCTCGTCAAAAACGACACGGTTTCGTTACGGGAGCGGGGACAAACAAACAAAAACGATACGTACGGCGATGTGCCACGGCATGCGGTGCTTGCGCGCGAGGGTGGCCGCGTAGGCGCCCTCCGCGCCGTGCACGACGAGCACGAACGCCCAGACGGCGGGGAAGAGCGCGTCCGGGAAGACGTCGTGGCGGAGGGCGTGCGCGAGCCACCAGAACGGGGCCGTCGGGCGCCCGCCACGCGGCGGCGCGCAGGTGGTGTAGATCAGGAAGAGCAGGGCGAACGCCGTGGTCCAGATCTGGAACGGCAGCTCGAAGTGCGTGATCTGTGGGGCCTTGACCTGCCGGCCGGCCACGAGGGGAGGGTGGCGACGTGCGGCGGCGAGCGGTTGGTCGTGCGGTGGAGGGGGAGGGGGAGATGGGAGAGAGGGAGGGGTGAGCGTTGCGAGTGGAGGTGAAGGGAAACGAACTACGGAAGGAAGCAAGCGGGCGGACCGAACCGACTTACGGTGCCGAGAGCTTCGTCCGCGTCTGCCTTCATGGCGAGGAGACGCGGCTTGACCTCCTCGTAACCGAGCAGCGGGGGATCGAATTCGACGCGCACGACCCGCCCCTGCGTCTTTCCGGCGGCCGACGAGGGAGGATCCTTCGTTCTCCTGTACTCCAGGTCCATTCCCTGTGCCAGCCACATCCAGCCACCACCGATGCAGAAGATTCAGCGGCTCGTCCTATAATGCATGTGCCCCCTGCTTGCACGCGCCGGGGAGGGCCCCGATGGGGGGGGACGCAGGCGCACCTTTGAGTCGATGGAGAGCATCTTGGCCGAGGATACGCGGCCCTCGACCTTGCCGAAATGTTTGACGTAGGCGACGAGCGTGTCGGGGTGGGAGGACATGTACGTGCAAAGGAAGCCAGACCTCTCTGCGACGAGGTCTGCCATGATTCAAGGCGAGTTGGATTGTCGGCGATACCGTAAATAACTGCGAGCGGTCGTGGTCGTAGCGAAGAGGAGGAGCAGGTCCATCTTATGTAAAGGCTTACCCGGGCCACGACGTAGGCCGAAAACGAAATCAAAGGTGACTGCGGCGATCAACTGGGGGGTTTGTCGCGCACGTCGGGCGAGTCGTCTCCGTCACTTTTCATGACGGGGCGCGTGTCGTGAATCATTCTCGCTCTTTGGTCCGTCCCGAAATCCCTCAGGATGCCTCGACGTGCGTCCCCACGTACACTGGTTCGTTAGATCCCCCGCCGCGCCTTCTCGCCTTCTCGATCTCCCATTTGATCACTCTGGCCCGCGTCATTGGAGGGGGGCCACGCGGGATGGGAGACCGGGGTTGGTGCAGCCCCGGCCAGTAGAAGCTCTGTCTGACCTTGCTCCTGAGGAGGGAAAACCCTTTAGGCGCGATTGGCCGAACGTCCGGCGATATTTTTTTGTTGGAAATCACACCTTGTCGAGGGAGATCGAGACGCCCTCGATGGTTTAATGGGACGTGTTACAGGTCAGGTAAGCATGGATCAACAACACAAAGAGTGTTCGATGTACACTCCCCCCGAACTCCGCCTCGTCCCATGAATCCTCGACAACTGTCCGATCAATCCCAAACGACCTCGAGCGTCCGTGGCTTGTATGCGTGCGCGGCGGGTTTCTTGACGGACTTGCCTGTCAAGGAGCCCAAACTCATCGCGAACCGACCTGGAACGTGAACGGTTTATGAACGAACATATTGGGTGCGGGAAATTTTTGCCCACCTTGACTCACGGTTGCTATTGCTGTGGCACTTTCTGTTTATGTGGCTGTTGCTGTTGCTGGGGCGGTTGCGGGTGCTGGGCCTGTGGCTGTGTCGGTGGGTGGGGCTTGGGAAGGTTCAAGAGTTTATAATAGCCGGCCCCAGCACCGAAAGCAAGAGCAAGAGCAGCGACTCTGTTGCCAAACCTCCCAAAATCAAACTTGTTCTTCACTTCTCCGGTGACTGATTCTGAGGATGAATGGGTGTGTGCGTGGCTTTCCACCTCGTGATCCAATGGAGTTTTTGGAAGTGGTCTGCTTGAAGAATTCTGGCGCTTAGATCTGCCAAGCACGGTCAACTTGAAGAATGCAACGGAAGAAGTGCACGCACTTGATGGGAATCGCGATCGAAGGAGTGACATTGAAGGCGAGGCAAAAAATGGCAAAAAGAGTGGAAGGTCGCATAGATGTTATGATGTATGAGAATGGCAGGCTTGAAATCAAATTGTCGAGGTATGAGCACGACGGCGTTGATGAATGTACATGGGTTGTCGGTAACCAGTACCTATCGAATGAATGAAAGGCACCTACGGCCCTTCATATAGCTTTATGCTCTTTTCCAAGACCCCCGTTCGTGGGACCGTGTGTGTTGCTGATAAGGCAGATGAGTTGAAATGCTCAGTTCAACCGCATCGCCTTCAATTTCGATCCACGGCGGGCGCGATGTCCCCTCGCTCTCTCTAAGAGAGAGGGATAGGTTTTCAGTTCCGGGTGCTTATTCTGCGGAACGCGTCTGTCTGCAATAGATACTATGAACCGTATTGCCTCATAATCTCATTGCAAGAGTGGTCGTTGCTTCCACCTCTCTGTCCCTCTAGTTCACACGAGTTCCTATGAACCACGATGCCCTCATCTATCGTTCGCACGTGCGCCGTCACGGGTTGCCGCGAACTTACACATGTTGATGGCTTTTTTGCCAAGAGGAAGGGGCGTGCGTAAATTCACCTCAGACGAGTCCGATGGTCGTTGAGAAGCAAGGCAGCATTGTATGTTCGCATGCTCCCAGATGTACGATCGTGTGCTTTAGCATGGGCTGGGCACCACCGCATGGCTCACCCCTCATTCGACTTTACGTAAGATTTCCTGGCTCAATTCCGACTTTTATGCTCCACGTTGCCCGACCACATGCATCCCCGCGTGCTCTCTACCAAAGGCGCACCATTTTCGGTCGGTCCTATGATGGTGCGTTGAAGAAATCACAACACTTCGCATTTCCTCATGTCTTTGCTTTGCCGCTCTAGTCTGCGTCATTGGAGGGGGCCACGCCGGTTGCGAAGCCGCCGCTGGCGCAGCACGAGCAGGAGCTCGGACTTTGCTTCTGACCCAGAAGGTCGACACCATCGGCGAAATGTCTTGTAATCCGTCCATTGGCGGGGTTGGAAAGGGCACCTTGGTGAGGGAGATCGACGCCCTCGACGGTTTAATGGGCCGCGTCGCGGGTAAGCATCGCTTGGGGGCTTCCTTACTATGGCTTACGCCGCAGTGGGCGAACATTACCAGACGCGGCTGGCATTCAGTTTCAGATCTTGAATCGCTCCAAGGGTGCTGCTGTCTGGGTACGGGTTTCTCTTTCTCTTTCTACCGTCTACACCATGAACCGACGTCCCTCTTCAGGGTCCCCGGGCCCAGATTGACCGCAAATTATATAAAAAATATATGCAACATCATCTCCTTAATTGCCCTAATCTCGACGTTCGTGCCGGTAGCGTCTTTGACCTCGTCCTCAATCACAGCGGACCCCCGGTCCATGAGCCGAGTCCTGCTCGTCATGTTTGGGCCACCGTAGACGGCCTGAGACTTGGTAGAGTCCCTCTTTCGTTTGTCTCAATGGATTTTCCACCGATATGCCAACAGACACAGGCGAGGTCATCAGATGTGCTCAGGTTGTCTTATGTACTGGCACATTCTTATCTGGTGAAATTCACATCGGTACGCTGGCGGGCCATCTTCTTGGTGTCACTGTCCTATAAAAAATTTATACGTTTTTCAGGCATGAAACGTTTCCCTGCTGGGAGGATGGGCGATGCACAAGCGCGTGGCCTGTCCGATTCCCTTTCGAGGGCCGGCTTTAAACTCGGGAGATTGCAAACTGGAACCCCGGCCAGGCTTGACGCACGTACAGTCAACCTGAAGGGCTTGGAAGCGCAGCAAGGCGATGTCAATCCTTCACCTTTCAGCTTCTTGAATGCGACTGTTGCGAACAAGGTGAGCCACAGGACACCTGTCAATCGGGGAGCCTCATCGATTTCTTTGCAGGATAACCAAGTGGTCTGCTACAAAACTCGCACAACTCCCGAGACGCACCGTAAGATACGCGAAGGCATGCACCTGAGCGTTCATATTCAAGAAACCAAAAAAGGTAAGCGCTTTTGCGAACTCGACTCGACGCGCGGAGGCTTACTTAGAACATAGGCCCGCGCTATTGCCCCTCACTCGAGGCAAAGGTAATGCGGTTTGCTCAACGCGAGCATCATATCGTCTGGTTAGAGCCTGAGGGATACGATTCTGGTAATTCACTTCGACCGACGTTATCGCTCCGGGCTGATTACATCCAAGAGGTTTTCTATCCTAACGGATTATCGAACAGCATGCCGGAGGAGCTTCAGGAGGCTATGTTGCGCACAGTGCCCGGTCTAGAAAACGTGAAAATGATACGCCCCGCGTATGGGGTGGAGTATGACTTTGTCGATCCAAAGGAGCTGGCACGTGCGTCCTCCCGCTGTTCTATTCTTACCCTTGTCATCATGGCTATACTATAGCAACGCTTGAGACCAAGCGTATCAAGGTACTCGTTCTGATAGAATATCGAAATCCTGCCTTCTCATGCTGTACCAGGGTCTCTTCCTTGCGGGACAAATAAACGGCACAACCGGATACGAGGAGGCCGCTGCTCAAGGGATCATCGCCGGTATAAATGCAGGTCTTGCATCTCGGTTTTCGGCACCATTAATTTTATCCCGCGCTGATGGATACACCGGTGTTATGATCGATGACCTTATCACCCGTGGCGCAGACGAGCCATACCGCATGTTTACCTCGCGGAGCGAGTATCGCATGACCCTGCGAAGCGACAATGCAGACCTGCGCCTTACAGAGAAAGGCAGGGCAGCCGGCGTCGTATCAGACGCACGTTGGAAATCATTTAGTTGTGAACGGGACATTCTAGCACATGTTAAGACGCTGCTCCGAGGAACTGCGCTCAGCCCGCAAGGCTGGAGAGATCATGGATTTGTTGTGAAGTCAGACGGGATCGTGCGTAGGTGAGCCCATTTCCTTCCCCTCTCCTAACGTGGCAAATCTAAGGTAGGACACAGCGCGTTCGACATGTTGAGTCACCCGCATATTAGAAGCGCGAACTTCGTGAAAGCGATTCCAGCCCTCGACTCACTCGATCCCCGAATTCTGGCGCGCGTTGACATTGATGGTATGCCATGATATACCAGGTTGTGGCTCGTCACACCCTTATGGTATCCCTTCACAGGTCGTTATGCGGCTCACCTCCACCGCCAAGACGCAGATGTCCGTCTTTACATGGCCGACGAGAACCTCCGATTACAATCGACCCTCGACTACGCCCAAGTAACAGGGCTCAGTTCGGAAGAACGTGAGCGGCTTGCGCGTGTGCGCCCTGCTTCTATCGTAAGTCTCAACCCCTAAATGTCCCTCTGATTGCAATGACATTCTCGGGCAGGGCGCTGCAAAGCGAATGGAGGGAATGACTCCGAAGGGTGTTGTTGCGTTGCTCCGGCATGCCAAGAGGACATATGTCGTGCAATCGCGACACGCCGATTCGGTTTGAGCGCGCCTACTGTCAGGTGAGAGAAAATGTGAACGTGGTAGCATTAGAGCCTTCCAACAGCACACAAGACTTCACCGACTTGACACAGGGATGCTGTTTGGATTTATTTATCCGGATGGGATATCGCACGCGCTGAAGGCGTCTAGTATCATTTAAAGCACAAAATCAATCAAGATACTCGCCCCTTTGCCGATGCCACGGAGATGCCGAGATGGGATGGGCCTTCGCACACAATGACTGGGCATTCAACACCAAGCGCATGTGCTCCTTATGCCATACGGTGCAGCAAACCCAATAAGGATGTGACCCTGTCTGGCTTTTTATCTCGCATTCCTACCGCAAAGCCGCATGGCTAGGTCCCCTGGGTTCGGATGCGAAACCCGTTCTCTCGATATCTGAAGAGGCGCATCGCAGGATTTATAAGGATCGGCGAACATCCTAGGGCCCGTCATGACCTGTGTTTGATTGGGCAATAGTCCTCATCTCATACACACACAACCTCCACGGGAAGATCCGTTCCGTGCACGTTGACCTCCCATTACACCATATCCTATAATGAGACTCATCCTGGGCGGTATATCCCGATTCTCCCATTGATCATACATCTCAAATGCCACGAAGTACTTGGTTTTGAAGCGTCACGGGCTGTTACTCAAGGGTGGGCCATTCTCATCCGTTGGCATGCTCAACCGGCAGTCGCAATAATGGGATGGACCCGAGTCACGAACTGCACCACTCCGATGTAGTCGGGTCTCGGTTAACTTAAGGCCGTATTTTAAAGGTTTTCCCAGTTCTCTCTGGTCGAGTGAATCGAGCTTGTCGCCGCTAATTACTCATTCGACTTAACTCCAGATCGGGCTTCGTGGTTGCCGTGATGTCATGAGCATAAGGCATCGCTTACCCTGTCCGACTGCCTGCAGGACCCGCGAGTCATCGATGCGGCCCTGTTATAGTTGTTATCGTCCCGCCCTTATCTCCTCATTTCCCAGTCTGATCCTTTCCAACCTCGACTTTGATTTTTTGGAAAAAACTGACCGCTTGAACACATCTCAGATAACTCTCGTGTCCCTCAACAATTCCTTCAGCGCTATCTTGGAGCTTGGAGAATCGTGATGCGGAAACACGAGACAGCCTGCGTTTCCGGCTTCTTTCCTCGTGTATGACGGACGGACGTCGATGCCCTCCAGAGATGTTTAAGTTGCGTGAATCGAAGGTTTTCATTACCTCCATGCGCCAACTACGGAGAGGCCGGAGCAGGGGCGCCCAGCCCTCCCGTGCGAAGACTTGACCTCAGGGTGCCACGCCGTGCGCTTTAGGTGGTTGTCTTCCTTCACCAAAGCTGATGCCATCTTTCTTAATTTCACATACGTCGGGCGTGTCCGTTCACCTCGTTGCATGCCCTTATCGCGACCATTTATTTTCCCGTCATTTTGTGGTGATCCATAAATCCTGACCCTGTTCAAACCGCTCGTATACACCTTGGACTGAAGGAAACTCGACCCTCAAGTATGATCCTGTATATTTGACGGTCTGTCTTTATTAACTACATTACGACGAAACCGATGACCGAACACTTGTCAGGCAGGCTGTTTGTTCTATAGGGCGTAACTATTATCTCGGACCCCCCACGCGTGTTCTAGAGGGGAGATACTGGAGGCATGAAAGATAACTAGCTGCTTCGCATTCTTTAAAGTGGGGCACTGCCTACCTTTACTCACTCCCATGGTGAGTCTTCTCGTTTATCGTCCTTGGTCAGCACACATGGGGATTTCTCTTGACTCTGATTTATCTATTCTTTCCAGTATCTCGTCGTCTAGATCGGCCCAAGTGCATGCTCGACGACAAACCACCAAATGGAAAGAGAACAGACTGAATTAACGCTTTCTTATTGGACGTTCCTAATACCGACATCTAGAGCAATATGATCACTATTCGACTCAGCTATCGACCGTTCTTAGATCTTCCTCGCGAAGAAGACACCCGACGCTTTGGGAGGTGTTGGTGGCGTAACAGAGCACTACCATTCTCGGTGTTCGGAGGGACCCCGCATCAGTACACGTTACTGGAATCCGCGGTCCAAGCCCCAGCCTGCCGTCTAGGACGACTGAAGTCTACTTTTAGGATAGATTGCTTGACGTAAAGAGCGCTCACTCGGTCTCTCGGTTCGTCTGGATGGGGAGAACACGTACGACCTCCTCACGAGGTTCACTTCCGCGCCCGCTCTGGTATCACAGCGCTTTACACGCTCCGTGTGAACGTGCAGTCGCACCGCGCGAGTTCTATTTTCCAATGGCGACACATTGCCGCTCCGCGGCTAGCTACGCCCTTGTGGTTTCGATCCCTTTCATCCTCGCCAATCCTATGCGAGTCATCTGGCTTCTCCGTCTGGGAAAACTTGGCGCCCTTCATTGGGCCGACACCGTTTCACTCTCTCGCTTACGGGGGAGATCGACTGGATTGGGGCTGGCCGTTACTTGATGCAAGGTCGAATGACTCGCAAGGAAGGAGCTTCCCTGGGCATTGCTTCGCCAAATTTTACCAACAACGCACGCACGCACCTACCTGGGATCAACGGCACACCACACGTGCTGATGCGACGGAAGAGATAGTGTCATTACCACGCGGCGACCGCCTGCTCATGGGCACTTACAGAGCAGCCTAACGGCGATACGTAAGACACGCTTGTCCTTTCCCCACACCCCATGTCCGCATAGCCATGATAAGTCAAATGACATGACGATGTGTTGCCAGTGGACATGCCTATCACCCGTGTAGTTAATCATCGTGTACACATTTCCCTACAGGTCCGCTGCTTCCCGTGGGCTTATCTGACCGGGTGGTTTTTTTCTATGCAATTATTCATCTGGGTATTCTAAGTACATACTAGTCCAACCTCGGCAACGGGGAGAAGGCTTATCGTGAACTCCCCCCTAGTGAATCGGAAACATGGTTTTTCAGGCGATACTTGAGATTTGACTTCTCCGGAGTCGCGCCCCCTAGTCATCACTTCTCTAGCGAAACTCGCGGATCAGGTAGCCGTGAATGGGAGAAGCCTGGATACCTTTGTATAGAGCACGACACGCCGCAACCTGTGACACGCAGCCTGCAGGCTATTTGCGCCTTCCGCCCGCACTATCCCATGGGAATTTCTCTGCCCCCCCCCGCCCTCTCCTCACCTCCAGACACTCCGCAATGGAGGGAGGCCTTGGAAGTCAAATGCGGAACGTACCCTACCCCAACAACCTTATGTTGACCGAGGCGCCATCTCACTCGAGCGGCGCCAGTGAGTGGCGGTGGGGGGGGGGGGTGGGGTGAGGGGCGGGGGCGGGTAGCGCTGCGCAACACCTGACGCCCGCGAAAAGCGCCAATTCCATTATCATTAAAGCCTGCGCCTCGCCCGGCGCCTCCATTTTTCCGACGCCCCAGGGGCCAGGACGATCCCCCCGGGGGAGGACGAGATTGCGCATGAAAATAGGTTTCGGCCCGGACTTGGCGTTCCTGTGGTGAGAGGGGGTGGGGGGGTGTTTACGGCCGTTACGGGTCCCAGAGTCCCAGAGTGCTGGGCGGCGGCTTCGTTTCGCACCCCTCACCGCCGTCTGGACTGGATAGGGCCGGCCGCCCCCCCCGCCCGGATCTCGCGACCGACCTTCTGGTGGCTGCAACCTTGTTCGTTTATCTTTCAGACGCCTCCGATATTTTTTTGGGGGGTCGCGTGATGGACGCCTCGGGTCGGCGCGACCCAAATATATAAAGAATGTTTCCACGTCGAAAGCATCGACGGGCGCGTGAACCGAACGAGATGCTGCTTTCTGAACTCTCTTCTTTCTGAACTCTCTTGGCTTCGAGAAGGGCACAGCGATAGGGGCCGGCCGGTACTGTGGCAGTTGTCTGAGCTGAGCTGAGATACATGCCCGTGCGATATCTCTCTCTCCTCTCTTTTTTTTTTTTTTCTTCTGAAAATCAATTCGAAAGAAGAAAAAAAAAAAAAAAAAAGATGGACAGCGTGTCTCACGTTATCACCCGGGGTATGAGAACTTGAGGTCGGAGCGGTGCCCACCCTGGTCACCGTGTTTTGCTTGTCCCTTTCCCGCCCACTTTTCTGCTGCCGTAGCCGCGTCGCCCATGTGGATGTACTGCCCAAAAAGTGACAAGATAATTTCATGCTCGCGTTCTTCCTCTGGCGCGTGCGGCGGCGGGTCAAGGCGGGCACCTGGCTCCCCATGGGCGATACGATGATGCCTACATGTCAATTCGGAATTCCCTCCCCACCCCCCCCCCCCCCCCCCCCCCCCGGACGGAACTCAACCTGCGATAATCACCCGGACTGTTCGAGCGACGAGATCGCAGCAGGAGGCTAGATATTTAGCGGGCGAGGACGTTCCGCCCCCAAACTCGCTGGCATCTCAGCGACCTCGGCTCAGCAGGGGAGGAGAAGGAGGGCCGCTGACGTGCAAGTTCAACCTTGTTCGCACGGTGCGCCGAGCCGGGCTGAATAAGCGTTAGGTCGTTTGTCGACCCGACCGACGGCGACGGCAAACAGACACAAGGCACGACGCACGACAGTGGCATGATGAATGATGACGATTCGATGGCCCACACAAACTGCACGGACCCACCACCCACCACTTGGCGACGAGCGGCTCATCCCTATTTCCATTTCCATCCCCGCCAACGTAACGTAACGTACCGTACCACCCAACATAACCACAACCACAACCACCGCAACCACCGCAACCACCCAGGTCAACAATTTATTTTTCCTTTTTTTTTTTTTTCTTCGAATCATCCGGTAGGAAAGGCCGACCCGGACGTGACGGAAGGCCGACGCCCGAAGGTCGCCCGTCCAGGTTCCAGGCACCCAAACCGTGTTCCACCGTGACCCGTCTCATGACCATCAGTCTATCAGTCCTATGATTCATAAAAAAAAATTTATGGCGACGGATGGCGAGGGCATGTTTGTTTTGTTAACGGCGAACGTGACCGTCCCCGTATCGTCCATGACGCGCAAATGACGAAAACCGAAAAAAAAAAAAAAAAAACGTCAGAAGAAAAAAAAAAAAAAAGGTGGTGGGGGGGGGGGGGAAGAAAGTTGTGAACAGGGAACGAGAACCGTGACATGTAGGAGCAGCCGTACAATATTGAAGAAACGAAAAAACCTCTGCTTGTGTGATTTGCGATCGATGGTGGTGGTGGTTCTTGTCGCCCCGGCCCGCTCGGAATTAATTTTAAATTGATGCCATCGAATTCAAGTCGGGTCATTCTCGACAATTCATTCAGTCAGTCAGTCAGCAGTCAGTCAGTCAGTCAGTCAGTCGGCGAGGGTGGTGGGAGAGAGGGGGGAGGGGGGCATAGGGGGGCGGTAAGGCCGGGGCGTGTGTGGTAGAACTGCTGCGAAGGCGGAGGACGGGTCTGGGCTGGGGCTGCCAGAAGAACGCGGTGCGCTCCACCCCGTCCGTCTGACCGACTTGACTCTTTGCTTGCGGTTTTGCGGGGCTGCCGATGATGCCGATGGCCCCGGCCCTCGTCAGATCAATCATCTTGAGGCTGAGAAGCGGCCTGCCATCCTGAAGTTCAATCAATTGGGGGGCGTTGACTCCACAACTGGGAACAGCCGCCGGCCTGCGAGCGGCCAACTAAGACTCGACGCATACCCGAACGGGGTTTCCGCTTTCGGGTTGTCGGGAGACGCCGCTGACGGTTTTCTGGCCTGGCTGGTTTCCGCCCGCAGCTAAGGAAACACCGTTTCGGGGCTGCCACCCCACGCCTCGCCTGCGCTGCACGCTCAATACACTGAAACATGCCGTGGAGTGAGATTTTTTTTTTTTACATCTGGTACGGAGAGCGTTCACGTGGGGTGGAGGACAAAATTTAGCTACATACATACATAGAGGACTGAACTCTATACATACTGTACCTACACAGGTCACCCTTATTGGGAGGACAGAGCGAGCTTGGATCAAGACAAGAAAGAACTGAATGCAAGCTACAGAACGAGCAGCAAAAAGAAAGAAAGATTGTCACATGCGCAATAACCCTGACAAGATGGACAACGCAGAGCAGGACTCGGAGGTACGCACCTAGAGAAAGAGACCCGCGAACCTCGGGGTAATAAAAAAGAGGGCTCAATAGCCTGCCCAGCTCTGCAACGACGAGCTTTGCTCGCTTGCGTAAACAACTCCAGCTTGCATGTGGGCGCTGACGTGAGAGTGAACGGGCTGAGAGTGGGCGGTTGAGTCGAACACGGGCGCATCGTACACTGGTGGAGGACCCGCGCGTATTAGCCCAGGGCCGACGGCGGGATTTAAAACATGTGAGTAGTCCCCGCCCGACGTCTGCCAATACTGCGCCACCGTTGCGGATTGGGCTGCAGCCGAAAGGGGGGCGAAGAGCGGGAAGGGCGGCGGCACGATGGCTTCTTCGTACTCTGGGTAGAAGATGAACGGCTTGTCACCATCGTCGGCTGGAGGTGCCGGTGGCAGAGGCTGAGGCTGAGAAACAAAAGATGATCCGACGGCAGGGGCCGCGTTGGAGTAAGCGACGGTCGAGTCCGCGTTGCCGTGAGGCACGTTAGAAAAACTGGACCCTAGCGGTGCCGTTACGGGCACGTGAGTCCGCTGCAGTGGCCCTTGGACCTGAGTGGGCAATAGCGCGTGGGCCTGGGGCGGTAGTTGCTGGGGAGGAAGCATGTCCGTGAAAGCCGGAGCCGAGTTGGCCGGTGCAGCCTGCTGCACGAGCGTCTCAGTCTGCTGCCACAAAGGTTGTGGCGGCGCGTTCGCGTAAGCGACATCACCCAGATCAGGCGCAGATACTGGTGTGCCAGTTTGCAACCCTACACTGACGGGCCCCACAGCCGACGCAAGCACCCCAGTAACAGTCGCCGTCGGAGAGGGTGCGCTGACACTTGCCGATGAGTCAGACTCCGGAGAGGAGACACGCACGGATTCAGGGAGACCAACGTGAATGGAGCCTCGGCGAGGACGTCGAGGGTCATCACCTCTCTTATTTTTGCTCGCATGCACGCCTGTGTTACGCCTCGGGCGTCCAGTCACCGGGTCCAGAGACTGAGCAGGAGGGAACGCCGATGAAGAGTTCGTTTCGTCCCGAATGAACGGAGCACGGGCGGTCTGGAGGCCATAATTTCGCTTCTTTGTGAGACCGTGAATTTTCTGTAGATGCTTCACAAGGCTCGGTTTCGGTTCTGTGTCCGAACCCGAAGGAAAACTCGCAATGGGGGGTGGAGGCGAGTTGGTTATGGACGATGTAGTGGTCAAACGGGAAGGAACAAGGCGTCCGTTAGCACCAGCTGGGGGGAAAGAGTTATTTCTGGGAAGCGGCGTGCGCTGCGGAAGCTGGGAAAGTGAGGACGGAGGTGGCGCAGACGCGTCAGGAAACGAGTCTGTGAGTGGTGACGCTATCGACAAGCCAGAAATGCACGAAGTAGGAGTCAAGAGACTGGGGCTTACCGCCGACGCGGTGCCCGGAAAAATGACGGAGGTGGGGTGGGACACTGCAGAGGGTGAAGGGCGGACGGTCACCTCTTGGTTGCCCTGGGGACGCATGGATAGGTGAAAGCGATAATCATCTGAGTTGACAAGAAACCATGTGGACGCCTCCTGGAATCGCTGCATCGCGAGCTAAAACGATGTTTTAGACGTATCTGAAGACGAAAACGGGACCCACGGAAGGCACGTACAACGTCATAAAATAGTTGGGTAAAATGATCCGATGCATGAGCCTTCGGATTCAATATCATGTGTAGATGAATGTTTTCCTATCATAAACGTGAGCACACACGCAAATTGCACGTGGGCGGTTGGAGACCAGCCTTTGTCAATTTGGAGCCCAATGCCTGCCAGCTCGTCTGTGGATCGGCGCCTGGAACATCCACGCATTCTGATGGGCCGGAATGCGGCAATGACGAATAAGTGACGGGTTGTGTTGACCTCAAGAAAGGTGGTTGCAAGTATCTATAAGAGGCAAGACGATTGAGAAGGGTGTACAGGTGGTTGAATAAAGGCAAAGCAGACCCACATCGGTAGCATTGAACAAATTTGCGGCCGTTATCTTATTGTTGGGCTGCTGGCTGAAACGGACCTCTGGGAGATGATGATAGCGTGAATTATTAGGAAGAGCGATGGCCTCTTCGGGTGCGGAAACGGGACAGGAGGTGAGGAAGAGGACATGAATCTGCACGGGCAGACGAAGGGGTAGGGCGACTTAATGGGTAGAATAAGCTGGAGGGGAGAATTGTAACGTACTGGAACGAAAGGATTGACCTTGCGCACGGTACCCAGAAGAGTGGGAAGATAGCGATCTCTGAGATCAGGCCAGCGGTCGACCATAGCGGCGGAATTCTCGATGAGGACTAGGGTAGCCAGGCTGTGCCCTTGGTGAGCGGGCTTGAATAGGCCCGGTGGAGGTGAAGCGGACATGAGGGTAGGGGGGGGGGGAGGGGGTGGAAGGAATAAGGGAAGCGAGTGAGGCGGTAATGGTGAAGGGGAGGGTAGGAGAGGACAGGCGGGAAGGAAGGAGGGAAGAGCGCAGTAGGGTTCGGGCGAGGGCTCTACTTGATCTCTGAGCCGCGGGGGAATGACGAGGCAAAGTGAAGCTTGAAAGTTGAAAGCAAAGCCGGGATGTGTCTCAATCATCGCTCATCAGAATAATATAAATCTAGGAGAGTGCACCCAATCAGCGTGTCGGAGAACATTAAACGGTCCCTTGCCGCCCAGTCATTGGATCGGTCAGAAACCCATTTGAAGAACACA
This sequence comes from Russula earlei, assembly GCA_025769875.1. Lineage (NCBI taxonomy): Eukaryota > Fungi > Basidiomycota > Agaricomycetes > Russulales > Russulaceae > Russula > Russula earlei. The sequence continues at coordinate 19,191 of JAGFNK010000368.1, forward strand.
ACGGGGCCGTTCCTCAGAAAGGTATGCCACCCAATTGTCACTTGCCTGACTACTCTTTCGAGGTCCCGCTACCTGGAAATTGGCTGGCCGTGATTTATTTATTTATTTTAAATTTTATTCACATTAACACATACCCAGGCCTCGTGCTTTCTCCGGGCCGTCGCCGCTTGCCGTTGGCCGTCGCCGCCCGGTTGAGCTCGCTGGTCGCCCGGTCGCCCGTCTGGTTCGCTGCTCTCTGCTCAACTCAACAACATGGCCGGTGTTATCACTCAAGTATCCCAAACCCCGGTGCAAGCAAACATACACCCCCCTCTTCTCACCCGTCTCACCCTCGACCTCAGAGGGATACGTTTCAGCGTCGACCGTGAAACGATAATGAACCTTCCCGAATCTGTCCTTCTTTGTCTCTTCCCGAACGGTCTCGTCCTCAGCCGCCAAGCCACCTCGTTGACAGACCCCGGCGAAAATGCTGAAGAGGAGGAAGTTTATGGCGTGGATGTACGTCGTCTGACCCTGTTCTTCCCTCTTATCCAGCGCCTTAATTCGGCGACCGTAGCTGAACCCGTTCACATCTTCCCACCTTCACAGTTCGATCCCGATTGCTTCTCCTTCGTCCTACAGTTCTTCCGTTCCGCCTCGGACACTTTTTACGGGACGGAGACATCTCCCGGTCTTTATCACGCACAACTACACCTCATCGACGTATCTCCCTCCTCCGACTTTGCTCCCAACCAAAATCCCCTCCTCTCAAAGCAAGCCATCATCGTCCTTCGAGAAGAGTTGGAATACTTTTCGATTCCTCCAAAGGGCGAAAATTCTTCCACGGATGCGAATGGAATTGCCAACCAGAGCATGCTAGATCTCAAGCGCGATTGTGGCAAGTACCTTCTCGAAAAGAGGAGCATTTTCACGGCGCTACAACGCAACGTCAACAAGGAAAACAACATTGCGGAGCAGCATCTAATCGACATGTTGTGCATGAGGTAACCTCGTGTCTTCGTATCTCATCCTCTCTCTTACCCATGTGCTTTCCCACCCTCACCCAGTGGTTTCGATCGTGAGGACGAATGGGGGTTTCGGGCTCTCGAGCCCTCCCGCTGCTGTATCTCTTCCATCGCCCTGGTTCTACTCAAGACGGGCATTGTTCACCACACGGCTGCGTCCAGTGAGAAGCAGGTCACGATTGACTATAATCAAATGGCCACAGCGCAAAAGTTGCTCCTCTTCTGGCGGAAGCCCGCAGTGCGTTATCCCCCCTGCATTCCCATCGGGGTTATGGTTTGATGTGGCCAACGTTCTTTCCCGTCGTGACCTTCAGCGTAAGTGTTGGTGGGACGGCATTGAGATAGAGTTGCAACAGGCTGGTGAAAACGCGCCAAGAGATATCAAATTGTGGGCACGCCGTGTTTGGACGCTCGAACTCAGTCTGGTACGTCACCCTTCTCGGCATCGCTGACGAAACCTATTTTGATATGGCCATTGCAGGTATAAGCTTGATTCCATAAGCTCCTCCTGGTGCGTGCGCTGTCCAGCTCGGTGATAGCATACGACAGGGTATCGTACATCATCCTTTGCGAACGGCCATTGCAGCAACTCTTAAGCTCACACTGTTACGGTCATTGTTTGCATTCTCTTTCGGACACCTCATCATGTGCTCTCTTGTCCAAGTCCATACACACCGGGATACGTACATATCACGCTCTCTTCCCTTTGGCTGTTCTTTTTTGGTCTTTTTTTCCCCCTTCTCTCCGTGTACGTCGCACTGTCAGGGCGGATGGCATATCATGCCGTGTTTGGCAAGTTGGACACGGCAGTACCTGTTGAATGGGTTCGGGTTCGATGTCTTGAGGATCTTCGCGGCGACGTCGAAGCGAAGCGAGTCGTGCATCGCCGCCAATTGACCGACTGCTGGACGGGGTAACATAGAATAGGAAGCAGTTGTACTGGCTCGGTTAAGCAACCACCACGATGGGAGTGAATACAAACCCCCCACATCTGATTTTCTTCCCTTGTGCCTTTCTTTCATTTGTGCAAAGACCAAATCGTCGCCATCTCCGCGGCAAAACTCCCTCCCCATCACCCCCGCTCCCAATTATCCTTTTTGACCTCTTATATGATCTCTTCAAGTCGAGCGTATACGGGTACTGACACCCAGCCCCAGGATTTTGACCTCGAGGACCTTTTACATCTTGAACAAAGGTGCGTGCCTTGTTCTCCATTCCAGAATCCGTCACACGGCACGGTGAACGCTAACACATTCAACCAAAAAGGTTTTATACCGTTGGATATGAAGAGGGATACGCGCATGGCCGCCTTCACGGACTAATCGAGGGACGCGCTCTCGGCACAGAGAAGGGCTTCGAGCTTTGGGAAGAGCTCGGCTTCTACGAAGGCGTTGCGCGGCTCTGGACCGCCGTCTCGTCTGATGACCCGAACACGGCAGATGCGTGCGTCTCTTCACCATTCCTCGCCTCCTGCCTCCTGCCCAAAGTGCCTCGCTTGACCGTCGCTAATCCGCCTCCCCCCCCCCCCTTTTTTTTTGGCCTTCCTATATTCCTTCTCCATTTCCTTTTCCTCTACCCTCCCCCCTCTCTCCCCACCATTCGACTGTAGACGCGGCTGCCCACCACGCATCGGCACTGCTCGCCCTAATCGAACGCTTCCCTCGCCAGAACCCGCGTTCGGACGAAGAAGACGAGGGGGGCGTCGACATGAGCGCTCAGCTGCGTCTCATCCGCTCGCGGTATAAGGTCATGTGTGCCGCCCTGGGCGTGCGCGCGCGCCTGCAACCCGCCCCCTCTGCGGGGGCGCGGGTGCATGCGGAGGACGGCGCAGGCACGAGCGAAGTCCACAGGGGCTCTGGCGACCACGGCGACCATCCCGGATCCAGAGTCCGACACCGACATGGAGAGAAGGGGCCAGAGGCGGAAGACGGTCTGGCCGCTCAGCGGTCCACCTTCTGCTTCTGCGTCCACCCAAGGTCTCATCAGCTTCTGAGACGTGGCCGGCGGCGGCACGTCATCCTCACCTCACAAGTCCTTCTCCCTTTCTTCCTAGTTCCCCCCCCCCCCCCCTCCACCCCCTTCCTTTCCTATGGAGCGCCTGCCCGAATCCAAATACACGGAGCCAAATTCCACGATCGGAGAGTCGCTCGGAGTCTACCGGGGGTTAGGGTGGAGGGTGGAAAGGAAGCCGTTCGAGTCAGGAAGCCCGGAGCCATGTCACACAGTTTGCTTGCACTTATCGGCACGATCTGCTGGTACGTGTGCGCGTGTCTTGTTCCTAACGCTCCTGTGTTATGAGTGCTTTCCGCTTCGGGGATCAGTGGCGCTGCGCCTTGCACGCAAGATCCGTTGGTAGTTGACAGAAGGAAGCCTCGTGTTCCCAATCTGCTACACTGAAGCACCAATCTTTGGCGGTCGTAAAACTCGAAGGCTAATTGCGTGGGACCGCTCCCCCTCTCGTGTGCGCGGAGGTTGCCCCTTCGCGGTTTGTTCATCTCGATGGCTAGCGCTCGAAGGTTCTCGGCTCGGACTCATGCGCGCGAGGTGGGGATATGGACTTGGATTCCCTAAAACGCCCTATCGCCCCCAATCTAATCTAGTCCACCATCTTGCCCAGAAGAGCAACTAGTCGCCGCGATGGAGGTGCGATTGCCCTGGCGGGATGCATTTGGGAAATCATAGAGGGTACACGTTTCCCCGAACAACTGGTTGCCTATTCTTTAAAAGCACACATGCACGCCAAAGAAGATCTGAAACCGGCGCTCCGGGGTGGAGGAGATCTAGTCAAGCTCCTTAATGATCAAGATGTCCCCCTACAGTACCCACTGTCCTAAGCACCACTGGCGCTCAATGCTGAAAATTCATATTCCAGTCGGAACCACACCATAATGAGCTTTTCAAGCGTGCATACCGTGTGACCAGTCAAGTTACGGTCGCGACCTACGTTGAACATAATGTCGCCTTATCAACGGCTGAGTCAGACGCGAAAATTGCGTGCGTTGATAAAGCGACCTTTAGAAACAAAGATTCAAAAAGCTAGATGTGGCCTAAAGAGAAATGCGGATGTACGACTTGGCACACCACATCTCCTCGGACTCGCTTTGAATGAAGGCTCGAACGACCCCTTGCGTTAGTTAAGCACCTTCATCTTGCATCGGCTGAGGGGTTATCATGCCGGACGGTTCATCAACTTTGTCCCACCAGAGCGGCAAAAAGGAAGTTCAGCGTCCAACTGGCAACACACACAAGTCATTGTTTGTGCATGCAGGTGCATGTGGTGGTATCAAAATAAATAAATAAAAACCATTCATTCCCACGCAGTGAACGCACGCCGCAACCGCGACGGCGATGGTCGCACTTCGCCTGAACCCTCTTGCGAGGGCACCAACTCCTGATACAGCAAGCGCCGCGCGCGTGGGGAGAACGAGAGAGGCAGGTGGTTCCACTGGCAGAGGTTGATTTTGAGCCGGGAGATCCCAAGCAGAATTCGAGAATCTGCTGCGGCGCTAGCATTCCATCTCCGGGTCGGAATGAGAAGGATGTTTTTTTTTTTTTTTCTCTCTTTTACATTATAATGCGCAGCGCACCGTGCCAATAGCTTACTAAAACTTCGTATGTGGCGCAGCGCAAGCAAAGTTCGAGTTTGAGGTTTTGGCGGCTCAGGCCAAGCCCCCCGACCCCCCCCCGACCCCTTTACAAATGCGAGAACCAAATTAGGACGAACAAGTACCGCTGGGGCGATCGACGCCTCGGGAAGTCGGGAACATAGGAAGGGGTCCCGGCGAGGCGAGGATCCGAACGTGAAGATTGGCACCGGAAAGGTCCATTGTCGTTTCGCGTCCTCGGCCTTCTTTCCCGTTCGGACGCGCTCCTGCTGCTGTGCCCGCCCGGCATCGGGCTACACGCCGCGGTGTGCGATCCACAGCTAACTCTCGGGGGAGATCCGACCAAGGTTTCCGACGCTCGCTCGTTGCTGCGTCGAGAGAGGGGCCCGTGTGTGTGGTGAGGCCGTGACGCGGTGGGCTTCGTTCGTTCGTTCGTTCGTCCTCGGTACCCGAGCCGGGTCGCGGTTCGCCGTGGTGCGATCATTGGTGTGTGTGAGCAGCATAGCAAGCACCGGTCTCAGCACCGGCAACTTGAACCTCGACGGCCGCCGAAAAGAAGCTGACTTTGCGGACGCAATTTTCCCAAAAATGCTGTCGGCGGCCAAACCGTCAGACGATGATCGAAGGGCTGCAGATGTATACCGTGCCCTGCCGAGACAATTCGGTTGCTGTGGCCGTGGCCCGAGTCGGAGGTTGCGATGGTCCGGCGTGCCGGCGTCCTCGCCTCCTTGTTGCGTCGTGGATCGTGGTTTTCACAATCGCCGGGAGAAATAAATGGGAGTGCCCCAGACAAGCAGCCGACGGTTGCCGTCCAAAAAAAAAAAAAAGCGGTCTGATTTACCTCTGACTTCTCCGAGTTTCATCGCACGCCACCAGGGACAGCAGCAGAGTCGGGGGGAAAAAAACTCTAAATGGAGGAATACGACTAGGCGTGATATGTGGGTCCCAAGTGGCAGAAGCTGTCGAATTTGAATGGTCGTGTGGTTAGAGTGGGGGGGGGGGGGGGGTCGGGGAGAGAGAGAGAGAGAGAGAAGATAAAACCCCTTTCGGCTTCAGCTAAGGTTTTTAGAACAAAAATTTCCGTCGGTTCGGACGACTGGATGGAGATGGGAAGACCAGTTGAAGCTTTGCCCCAGTAGTAAGTACAACTGATTGAATACATCACCGGCATCACCCCCCGGCGCCACGGTTTCGCTGCGCGATGGCCATTCGGTACTCAGTCCTAGCGATTGGCACCAATGTGACATAGGCCAGTTCGTCGGTCCTCCCTTGTCAAAAAGAGCTTAATCGAAAAGCTTGCACCACGTGAATTGTCGACTTTTTTTGGTCGACCGGCCGGAGAATGATCGTGTAGGGTATTGATGAGAGAAAGTGGGCCTGCCATCCGGGTGATCCAAGAACTCCGCCCGGGTTGAGGTGACGCCGGGGGTAGTCATTCGAGTTGGCCGGCCGGATGGTTATGTGACATTGGTGGGTAATGGATTATCGAAGCCTCGGGTATCTGGGTCTGCCATCATACTTGGTGTGTCCTGGAAGCACAGGTACTTAGACCTGCTGTCCTTATGCGCCATTGTTGGAACCATTGCATGATGGATCAAAGCCTACTAATGGCATCAATAGAATCCTGGGCAAGGAGCCCATTGTGATTAACATTACATGTCTGTTCTAATGTTCTGATTTTACTTTACACAGCATTTGCACTGTACCAGTAAAGAGGCACCTCTAGTATGTATCTCATGTGTCCAGATTCAGCCTTGTAGCATAATAATAGGCATGAAAACTTCCACTCACCCCTCTTGCCATTCTTAAAAAACAACTTTACTTGTCGTAGCTTCCAGCCTTCATCGCCTGCGGCACAGTTCGCGAGCACCTATGACCCGAAACATCACCGGACATGCACAACCCTTCTTTTCAGCCCCTGTGAGCTCATACACCTTTTGTTTTGACTTTTTTTTTTTTTTTGCTTCCCATCTGTTCACGATAGCCTGATGGTCCAAACGGCCCTTCTGATGGCCGTGACCGCCTCCGCCATCTGGGCCCAGAGTTTGGGACGGGTGGCTCAGGCTCAGCTCTGCGAGGTAAAAGTCGACCGCAGCAAAAAGCAAGAGAGCGTGAAGAGGTGGGTTCACGTCGGCATGCTGGGAAGCAGGGGCAAAGACCGGTTCACCGTCGTCATGTAAAAAAAAAAAAAAAAAGGCAGCAGCAACTGGACCGAACCCGATACGACGCTTGGATTCGTGCCCGCGAACTGTCGTCTCATGATGCATGATGGCCCGCGCCCTCCCATCCACCAAATGAAACGAAAACACCCACAACGCTCGCGAGGCATCACGAGGCGGATATCGTCGGGTTGCGAGTTGTGTGACCCAGGGGGGGGAGGGGGGGGCGTGGATGGATGCTCCCCTGCGACTCCTGGGAGCGCGGACGCTTAGACCGCTGTTTGTTCCCTCCCCACCCCCCCGGCGTTCATTTGTGAGGAGACGGACTTGCCAATGCGAATGGCCGGGCTGTTTTTTTTTTTTTTTCCTATCTTTCGTTTCGGACTGAAGCGGCAGCGGCGGATGACCACAAAAAGTCCGTGAGGGATTTTCCCGTGGGGGGGGAGGGGGGGTTCAGTTTCAAGTTTAGTTTAAGAAAAAAAAAAAAAAAGTCGGATCACTTCTAGGGCCCCCAGGGGTGGAGCGTTTAAACGTAGCGCCATCGATTATTTTTTCCCCCTCCATCTGCCGTGTCTTGCCTTTTTTTTTTGTTGGTGGCGCGTCGGTAAAATGGGTTTTTTCAACCATGAACGCAAAGCACCTCGCCCATCCATCAGAAGACGGAAGCCCGCGGTGTGCGGCAGACATGGGAATGTTCGTTCGATGTTGACACACCTATGGGCCGTTCCATTCCAAGGGCGTCCTTTCTACCACACGCCCTTCATCAGTGAATTCGAATTCTTTGATACCGCTATCGATATACACCCCTAGTCGACGACTTCTGCGCAGGTGGCTGCTGCTGCTTGTGCAGTCCCTCCCCTTGCCGCTTACCTTGGTCTCCCCCCCCCCCCCTTCTGGACATTCCATAATTCAGCCGCAGCAGTCGCGGTTCTCGGCCTCCCGTCGCTGAGTAGCGTCTGAATCAGCGCCGAAGGCAGGCACGCTCCTCTCGTCCTTCCCCCCGGGAACGTCCAGACTGGGGTTTGCAGAGAAGAAGCTATTCGGCTTAAGCGTAAGCCGGACGTGGTCCACGGGCATCCTGTACACGTCAAACCCATCAATATTGCCAAATTTCCCGACGCCGCCGCCCCATCAGTCGACGTGAGAAACAGGGACTGCGAGGAAAGAGAGCGGAGGTCAGACGTACACAGGCCAATCTTCGGGACGCGGGATGTGCGTCGTCCCAACGGTGACATAGACGAGCAAGTCCTCGTTCTCGATGCTCTCGTCTCCATCATCGCGCACCCACCGCGCCAAGCTATCTGCAGGTTCCTCACGCGCCTGCGGCACGTACTTCCCCGAGGGCCACATCCGCCCGCCTTCTCGCACGTCCTCCTTCTCGCGCACGACCCACAGCGTGTTGCGTGTGAACGTAGCACGCCGGCCGACCCAGCTCTCCGGCCGCGGGAGGGCGACCGTCGCGCCGCCTTTCGCACCGATCGAGTATCCCGTCTGCTGCTCGGAAGCATAGTGCTTCCTCCCCGCGCTCACGATCCGCCAGCGTCGGTCCGTGGATGCATCCCATTCGCGCGCACCTTCACTGGCACGGCGTAGCAAACGGTCGTGAACCTGAAATGCGTTTCCAGCGAAGTTTTCCGGCGAGCCGTATCCCGCGGTTGCCGGGAGCACGTCAGTCTCGACAACGCTATTCAGGATCCCATCCACCATCGGGTCGATGCGGACCGAGAAGAGGTGCTGGTGAAAATGAGCGTTGATACCAGGGGCGACGCGAGTCGCATACGGCGCGGGCTCGTTCGGAGCTGCGACGTAGACCTGGAGGATTCCGGTAAGACGGATCTCGAACTCGATGGAACCGTCTTGATAGAAAAAGTAGTTCCACACGTATTCTACAGGTATCCTTTTTCAGAGGCAACTGGAGGACGGAGGAACCAAGCATACCGTAATTCGCCAGAGTGCAGACCATACTGACGACCAAGCGACGACTGCGGACGGTATGGGCGCGTCCACCGTCACGGTAATCGCTGTGCTTCCACAACAGACCCGCGTCTTCTTCGTGGATGCATATTACATCGTTGATGACGACTGCAGAACCATCGTAACCGGTATATGCTCCTGACTATGGCCAGTCGTCAGAGGGTTAGGTAGGTTGATGAAGCAGTCATGAACCGGTACCAAGTAGTGAATCTGACCCAGGCAGTCACATCCGAGGGACAGTTCGTTCGCCATCGTTCCCATGCCATACTCGCCGCTTTAGAAACTCACTGTTAAGCAGAAGGAACTCTCCGGTATTCTGTCGACGCACACATCAAAAGCAAACTTCCGCGGATGAGGATACTCCGGTGCACCGTAAGGCACGACCATCTCCGCGAGCGAAAGACGGTAAAACAATGGACGCAAGACGCCGTCATCGTCGTACGTGATGGTCGAGAGCGCAATCCCCTCGCGGTGGCTGAAAGCTGCGAATCGTCATAAATTAGCGGATGCAGGTCTTTAAGGTGCAGAGAGGGCCCACCGATGTGCATCTTCCACTTCTGCCATTCAAGCACATGCCTGTCTATCTTGAAACTTACTCCTTCGGGTTGCACAACATGCAACGGCGTGGGTGCTACACGCTGCTTCCATTCTTTGCCGTCTCTCTTTGCATTTTCCTCGATGAGGTCTGGGAGAAAGTCATGGCGTGTGAGGGGAGGGGGGATGCGAGAACGTTGTGAATGTTCTAAGGCGTCCTTGTCTAGTGGGGGTGGTTGCGTTGATGCAGGTACGCCCGGGTAAGCACCAGGAAAGTCTATGTGTAATACTTTACCCGTGCATAACGTCAACTACTGGGACGAAGTCCTGTTTGCGCTGTTTGTAACGCACATGCGATACAGGTAAGGGAAGGGGAATACCAGAGGATGCGCGTACAGGTTCTCGTGTTGTGAGAAACGCGCAAAAAGGAGCGCTTGTTGCAAGCGGCTTGAGACTGGAAAACGGTCATCGTATCCTATTGACCATCCATCGGCAAAGATCTGGTGTGGCAGAATGCCTGTAAGTCGCAGAATCAAGTCAACAGCCGTAAGCGTTGAGGTTTGCAAGGTTAGCTCACCGACTTCCTTCGCCAATGTTTGTATCCTTGCGTCGTTCCTCACGATATCCTCACATGCACGAAGTTCAGCAGGAGAAAGTTGAGGCTGTGTCCCCTCAGGGAGCTTGAGAAGACTCTCAACGTTCCATGCGCCTTCGCTGCAATCGAGCGCCACAACTGCATTGTATGCCTCGCTACCATCAGGGTCCAACTTGAGCGGATACCGGATAACAACGCATACGGGTCGGACGGTTAGGTAGCCACTTACCCAGAAAGGACGTCTATGAACTAAGAAAGAAGTGGCCCGTGCGTAAGTATTGAGTCATGTAACTGTACGGGTCGACACTTTGAGACAGACGGCGCGACCAATCCCTTGCGACGCCTTTACTGCGCTTCCGTCCGGTGAAGTAATCACAAGGGGACGTCGGATCAAGGTCGCGTGGCGCGTTCCACTCCTTACTCGGTGACATTGGGCCGAACGGGCTTCAGCGCAGTGGAGTCCACACGTGTGACACGAGCGTGGGCCAAGCATGGAAGGATCAAAACGGACTCACATCGACTTCGGCTTTGCGTACGATGGGCACGCGATCTTCGTCCTTCACCGTTTCGCCAGTTGCGAGCGGAATGCCAAGGTGCGCGAGAACGACGCGCTTGGGTGGCGGAAGGAGATAATTTGTGATAAACCGAACGGCTTTAACGGAGGTGCGAGCCGCGAGGTGATGACGGACGGCCAGTGACGCTGCAACAATCTACGCCAGAACCACGGCCTCATCAGGAGAGGGATATGGCACAAGACAGGCATTGTCACCTCGTCCGGGGAAAGGGGATCGAGAGGGTGCGACGGCAGGGGGTTACTAGCCTTGAGGCCTGAGGTGCGCTGCACGCCGCTCGCAGTGAAGGGCGCAACAGGGATTTGCAATATCGCTGACATTGCAGGGTACGATGGCGAGTATTCCTTTTGTGTGAAAGTGAAGATCTGGTGGCGAGACGCGAGGCTGATTGGATGAGGGTATCGCGTATCGTTCAGCAGAGGAGCACGATGTTGATAGGCAGGGATCTTTGAGAGGCGGGCGATGTACCGATAAGGATGCGGGAACAGAGCGGTGTCATCCAGCCTCTGGCCAGGATTTGGGGGTGGGGGAGGGGTGATTGTGCGACTTCTTGTTCCTTTATCGATCACACGGCGCTTTTGCCACTTCCTTCAACAACGATGGCTATAGCGTTGGTTACTGACTTGGTCCAACTGGTGGGTGGTGGTGGTGCCGACCCACAATTGCCACTTTCAGTGTCTCATGTGTCTCTGAGACTCGTACGTACGGAATAGAGGAATCAAGTCCCTCAATGCTCCCGGATTCACCACCTTGCCTGATAGGGGATGACGGCTCGTCTTATCGCCCCCGGTGGCCGCCGCGCCGCAAAATTGATAAGAGAATATCCTCCCGGGCTGGTTCACATTTATCAGACCAAGGGTATCAGCTATCGCACGGGCGACGAAGTACACGCCGATATCAGTTTCAGGCCCCAGCAGCGCGAGACATCGTTGAGAGCGAGTTGGAACTCCCACTGATCTTTCGGATGACAACCCCTCAGGTGGGTTCCGTTCTATCAAGTGGGATGCATTCTACTGTATATCTTGACTTCCGCTGCTGCGCGTGACACAATCTATCTGCAAGTGCTTACCCAGGCAATGCCGACCGCACCTAATAGGAGGCAAGCACCACGGGGTACCATCAGGCTGCGGGACGGTGCCGAAGCCCTTGTGCTCGGTCGACTTGTCTCGGTCTCCATTTAATAAAGAAAAATATTGGATCAGTAAAGTACAGAAACGTGCTCGCGACGAGACTCCTGCGATGCCACGTGAAGGCCGCATGGGCTGGCCCCAAACATCTTGTTCGCAGCGCAAGGAAAGACCTGGGATTGGCTTGCGGAACCAAGCTCGAATAAGTCGTCATAGTTTCGTCCATCCGTCAGTACATAGACGGTTTGTACAATTAAATAGCGATGGCGCCAATGTGTCATCCTCGTCCATTGCGCCTCGAAAAGTAGCTCCCTTCTACCACACCGCATCAGTATACGGTCCGCGCGCCAGTAAACCCTCCTCTTCTGCGACGATAAAATCCTCTGCGTCCCGTACGCATGCCTGAGCGGCGGCGACTGAAGCAGCGACAGCACAGGATGTCGAGAATGAGGTCGAAAATCGATACAATTATCTGTCATAGAAGATTTGGGTGAGATACCGAGGCTGTGTCCGCATTTATACCCGACACACGCACTGTAACGATAACACCGATAATAGTTTCAAGAACATTGGCTATTGCGGAGATCACAGAATTAATGCCGTAACCGATCGCAGAGACAACGGAACCCTGGAGAGAGAAAGATAAGCCATAGGTATGTCTATGAGTGCATCATTACACACCATTGCAATTTGAAATGCCTAGTCGTAAAAAAGCTGGTAAAACGAGAGTTGAAACAGGGAGTGGGCGAGTCCAATTCCAAGACATCCTTTTATAAGCTCACATGGCCCGGTGGAGTAAAGGATGGCTGCGGTTGAGGAAAGGCCGGGTACTCCATAGCATGGCCAACACCCTGACGTCATGGGTTGTCATTGGGGTTGTCATGTGCAGATGCGCCACTGGTGAGCTGGTGAGTTGGGGCCGCGACCTGTGCGACCTGTGTACGGTACTGGTACAGTTGGAGACACCAGTAGTTTGTAGAAGGAAGGAAACACAGCCCGCTCGGGACTCGGAAGCAGTTCACAGTGGACGAGCAAGAAGCACAACCGCCTCGCTGGTAGGGAGTTAGCAGACCCTATAATAATAGTTCCGCTGTCTGGTGTGAGGGTGGTGAAGATTGGGAATCCAAGTGGGCAAGGTGGGCCGGTGGACTGTTGGGGTGGGGCAGAGTCAGGGATGTGTGTAAACAATGTGGAGCAGTGGTAGAGCATGAGAGGGGGAAGTATTGGATGCATGTGGGAGTGTTTTCGAGAACAAAGAACATAATGATACATTTGCAGACAATAACAGGCTAATTTATATGTTTTTTACAAGTATGTTACTTAAGGAATAAAATAGGAGAATGTCTTTTAGGAGGTTTGGAGTCAGGGACAGAAGTAAAATAAGAAATGAAAACATATAGTGAAGGAACCTCAGACTTTGATGCAAATAATGCATTGCCTGTATGTCTGGCTGATGTGCTTGCTCTGGTTTTGGTGCATGCATGCGATTGAGTTGCATGTTTGCGTTTTTGTCAGATATGGGAGTTGTGGAGCCAATATGGAATTGAGGGAATGTTCTCGCTTTTCAGACATTTTTGATTTTGATCTGGATTAAACAAAACTGAAAAGGAGCAAAAGAAATGTATTTTCCCCTGAGGGGAGTGGAAAAGTTGAGGGATCAAAATGATCCTGGGGACATGCCATGTTGTGCTTTTGCACTCCTCTGCACATGACCCTGGCAGCCCGAAACTGCCAGAGGGTGTAGGTGTACTTGTGTGTGTGACAATTTGTGGAATGCTTAGAACTTTTCTGTGCCCAAGCAAACATGGCCACCAAGTTGCAGACAAGTGAGATTGTTGTGCAGCATAGAGCACAGCTAACAGGCAAGCAACTCACCTATTTGGTTACAAGAGAGCTCAACTGTGTGTGCAATGTAGAGCAATGTATCACTTGTCTACATAGATGGTATTTATACATCTATGGTGTGTACACATTTGTGTGTGTGTGTGAGGTTTTGGGTTCAGGCACATGTGTGCATACTAATTAATGAGAAAGTCTACCTAGGCATGAGTAAAGATGTTTGTTGAACTGGGAACCCTGATGGATCAGAGAAGGTGAAGACCTCTCCAGTAAGGTTCTAGATACAACATAGATGTTATGTGTTAGATAGAACAATTGTAGATACAGATATGGGACTTGAGTTATGCTCTCTACAATATGTAGCACATGATGCAGCCTTATGCTGCATCTGGAATGTTTCTATATCACACTGTAGCAAGCTAGGTGTTACCAAGTGGTTTGGGGTCTGGAAGATGCCAGAACACCTGAACTATGGACTGCATTGTTTGCATCATGCATGTGTCAGATCTTGACTGTTTATGTTCCTTGATATTGTGTTTGGAACACGTTGCTTGTATCTTTCTGTTGAAGCGATACAGAAGCAATGAGTTGCATTGCTTCTGTTCCAGATGTTCCTGTACTGCCATGTACATCGTTTCCCTGATTGGGAAAGTACTTATGACAATGAAATTGCTATTAGGGAAGCACTTAATGCTTACAGCACCGAGATCATTTACACAGAAGCAACTATTGCTTCTATGAGCTGCCTTTGCTTCTATAGCACTGACCAGTACTACAGTAGCACAAACCTTATCCCTGAGGGCTATATAAAGCCCCCAGTTTGTAGCAGTTGAGCCTTAAGTTTGCCAATACCAAACAGTTGACTCCTACCCTGTCTGCAGAGCCCCTCTCATCTTGTTGCCATACTCCAGAAGGATCTAACACTCCTTCCCCTCCATGAGTATTGCTTGCTTGACTCAAGCATATCTGCATTGGTAGGATGTGTTCATAGACATGACCATTGATCTTATTTAAGGCACTTTGGAGCCTTAACATAAGTCAAGCTTCTATCACAGACATTGCTGTGAAAGTGAACCAGAATTAGGCAGGAAGCCTTAGGACTAGGATCTAGTCATCATATGGTCAGCAACCTACACTGAAGTAGTCAAGGGAGAGAATCTATACAGACCTCTCCACAACAAGAAGGTGTACTACATGACTCTCAATGAGCAGCACAGTTGGACACATGCATACTTCTGTAAAGACCCCTACTGTCATTAGCATAGACAGTGGTAAGTGGGCACACAAGTCCTGACTCCCTAGGAAAGGCAGTGGCAAGTGGACAAACTGGAGATCAAAGGAGAAAATTGCATACACGTAAAGTTCACCCAGAAAACAAAGCAAGGAACCAAATTCAGTTGGTTCAAAGCTAGAGAAAGGGATGATCTTCCCTCAGGAATCAAAGGAACTGCCATCTGGTGTTGGGAAGAGCAGGAAGGACCTAACAGATATGAGGTCCAATATAAAGGAAGCTTCCTTCCTTGTGAATATATCAATGATCAGTGGTGTCATGAACCATTTCCTGGAGAGGGCCCTTGAAGGACCCTTCCTTATTAGAGGAAACCCAGCCTCTATGGTGTCACCCTGTTCATGCAGACAAAAGGGGTGAGTAGAGGTGTCCACAATATTGCACACAGATTGTCACGCAAGCAATTCTTGGCACAATCAACATACAGCAAGCCCCACTTAGTGGCAACCCTTTTAGCAGCAAAAGGCAGTATTATAGCCTCCCTAAGGACCCCTTATGATGACACTAAGTGCTCTACAAAAGACACTAACAAGACACTAACAAGCCTACAATGTGTTATTAGACTAACTGTTACACCATTTTCCTTTTATGTTTACTTCTTACCTTTTGCTATGGACTGCTTGCTTTTGTATGTCCCTTTACTTACTGGTCTCATGATCTCTTATGTCTTGTGATCCCTTCTGTGTTATCATGTGATCCATACACGTCCAGGTAACACTGGATTGCTGTTGCTTTCCCTTTGTTTGGTTCTCTTTCCATTTATATTCACTTCTTAGTTTCAACTGTGCAATGCTGTGCACTTACTGTGCAGCACAGTTACTGGGTTCTGACTCATTTGTGGCCTCATTTCTATGACTCCTACTTATTATGACTCCTACTATACTAGTAGCACAGTCAAAGCGCAGCTATTGCTGCACTTCTCCTGTATATCTAAGCTCAGTACTTTGTGACCAAAGCCCTAAGCTTGGTCTCTTGTAGAATCCAACCTACTCTTGTCCAACATATTCACCTGCAACCCACTTCACTCCTAATCCTCAAAGCACATCCACATCTCCATCTCACCAACTCTTCACACACACCAACTACCATCTACTCTACCAATCCCTTTCTTCCCTAAGAGTCTCTCTTCACTCCACTGAGAAGAGCTCTCCTCCTTTAAGACCTACCTTCCTCTACTCTCTTCGCGTTGTTCAAGGTCTCTGACAGACTTGAACGCATATAGCTAGTGGAACCAGCCCTAGTCTATCCTATTACAAACTTACCCTAGCTTCTCAATGGACCAAGTCATACTAGGAAGGGTCTATTGGCCATAACCTGTTTAGCATAAAACACTTTGACCGTTGCAGGGATCCTTACTCTCTATACATGGGAACCAGCCTGTTTCTTGAACACATCTCTACTATCGACTTGTCTTCACACTTGAGAACTGACATGGCTCATTACCGTGACATTAGACCAAGCTTAACGTCTCACCACGGCTTCTACCTTGAATACTCTTGCTATCCCTGAACCCTCTATTGAACCAGCTTCCTCATCCAACCCTCTTCAACACTGAACCGTCACTTGACGCAACCAAGACAACCTACCAGAATGAATCACTGGTAAAGCCTTTTGGCACCCCATTGCACCTGAAGTAGGATACTACCTCCACATTGAAAACCTTTATCACCCTATCAAATTTATCAACGGACTGTTGGTATAAACTTGATAGATGAGAAGTCAGACTTAACCTTGAATATGTTGGATATACAATCTGTCATATAGATTAATCCACTTCACTGTACCCAAGGCTAGGTAGCTCAGTGGTTAGAGCACCTGGTATATATCTGGGAGGTCCTGGGCTCAATCCCCAGTCTGGCTATTTTCTTCAATTGCACCAGGATATGGGGAATCATGTGAGCACATGTCAACCCCCTCCTCTGAGGTCCCCAGGTTGGGTCACATAGTGTTGAACCCACAAGTAGGACCCAAGAGGGTGGCAATGACTAAGCACCTCCTCTGAGGTCCCTCTATCTGTGGTTGCATTTCACAACAGAATACGCCACTCACAAAGGCCTTGTTCTTGATAACAAAGAACATGGTTTAGGAACCTGGGACCAATCAGATCCCCAGTACCAACTCTTTCACTATCAACCTTCACCCTCTCTTGGAAGACATCATTTATCTTCTGTGGAAGAATCTGAACAACCTTCCTCTCGACCTCGAACCAGACAACCTTCACCTAGGTTATCTCCTATACAACTAGCTGTAGAAGCTGCCCCAGCACTAGAACCACTTCCTATACCACAAAGGATCTTTGGTATCGCTCGCATACCCACTCCTAGACCTCCTACTCCCCCTACTCCACCACCTCCAGTGATGGCTGCCATAGTCCCAATCCCTTCTAATGGAGTGGTCAGGGGAAACCCACCATCTATCTTTGATGGAGACTGCTCCCAATCCTCCAAATTCATGAGAGAATTTGCCATCTTTCACAATATGAATGATGAAAACTCTCTCTTCAACTGTTACAAACCAAGGCCAGGTCCTGGCTGTAGATTGTCCTATTTCACTCAAGAGAGACCTCTCTCACTTTGCATTACCGACTCCCTTCCATTTTTCTGGGCTATCCCTCCTGCGGTACAAGATATCACTATTGCAAAGGCACTATAACACGACCAGGCACCCGTTTCCTAATCGGGTAATCATCGCGTGGAAGCCACATGGCCACCCAGCCACCAAGGACCCGAAACAGCGGCACAAACTCTTAGAAGCTGTTGCATAAATCATCTGACGTCATCAAGGCTCCAATGACATCATGGCTGACTGAGCGACTCCACAGTGACCTCATAGGCTCACTAAGCGCTCCACAGTGACATCATAATGATGTCATCGCTCCACAATGATCAGTAATGTGCTCAGTAAGCCTGAAACTTGACACAAGCGAGTTTATGCCTCTGTAGTCCTATTGGATGGTACCAAAGAGTCTAGAATAGTCCCAGTTCTTTGTAATCGATCCTGTACACTGTATATAAGCCCCAATGAAGCATGGCAGTCATCAGACTGTCCATTTGTGATACTCTCATCTTCCTGGGTACTCCCCTGCGACCGCTCAGTCTAAAGATTCCCCTCACCTCCAAGGTACTCTTTAATGACCGCCTTGTTTAAAGCCCCTTGCTACACTGGCCTCCAGCCTTCGCCTTTGTCTCTCGCAACACTTACCAGTCCCCATCTGGTACCTCCTCGTCATTTGGCTCGTCCTCTTGTTTAACGCCGCCTTCGCCGCGTACCATCTGTTCTGACCCTTGCCCACCTGCTCCTGAGTCCTTAGTGATCAGCAGTACGTGTCTTGACATCAACAATCCCTATAGACGAGTTAACGCTTGTCTATCCTTTATAAGGGGCCCTAATGTGGATCATTGGGTTGACACTCAACTGGAAACAGTCAATAATAGTGTCAATACTCTTGGAGTACTCAGGACCGACAAAGCTTTATGGGACGACTTTAGAACTGCGTTTACGGCCTTCACTGACACCAATATAAGGCAAAACGCATTCAACAAGTTAGCTGTCCTAAGACAACAAGGACCTGACCTTGATAACTACATTGCTGCCTTTACCAACCTTGCTAATGACACAGGATATGACCTAAACGCAAATGGAACTCTAGACTATTTTGCTAGAGGTCTTAGTAGGCCACTCCTCAATAACATCCTATCAAGGGAAACCCTACCTACTACTTTTGCAGAATGGACTGAAGCGGCCAGAAAGGAACACAACAAATATGCCGTTAGGCAAAGCTATATGGGAGATATACGCAATATTGCACGTAATCCCCAATGATTCCTTAATTTCTGCCTTACCAACACTACATTCCGCCCTCCTCACGAACCACCTCCTAGGGCCAATCCTACCTTTGTACCAAGGAGCCCTACAGGTCAATTTATTCCTAGGAGCAACAATCAAGTTGTTCCAATGGATGTTGATCGTGCTAGAGTGGCCACTACTGAGCAAGAGAAGAAACACCACCAAGTCAAAGGTTGTTGCTTCTTTTGCTCTAAACAAGGACATGTTGCACGCAATTGTCCTAACAAGTCAACCACCTTCAAATCAGTTCCTATGAAAACACATCTGGTTGAAGTTATAGAACCAGATGAATACCAGGAACTGTACTACCCTGAAGAACAGGTCAATACTCATGTTTGTTTAGCTCAAACTGATGAACAACCAACTGAATATTATCAGGAAAATCCTCCTGATGATCAAATAGTCCAGCAACCTACTCAACAGGAGGCACAAACTTATAATGAAGGACCCTCTCTTGAGGAAGTTGTGGCTATAATGTCTGGATATTCTGAAGCACAACGTTGCTCATGGGCTACCGCCATGGTCAATAATGGTGTGGATTTTCCCCCAGCTTGAATTACCCAGCCTTAATTCAAGCTGTCTTCCCTAGTGATGTATTTGTAGCAGGACTCAATTCAATCAAAGTTCCTGTTCAAATACACACTAGTGGACGAAGGGCCGATCTCACTGCTCTACTTGATAGGGGAGCAACTGACAATTTCATCCACAAGAATATCATCACTTGCTATAAACTCCCAGTTACCACTCTATAAAAGCCAAAGGTCATGCACAATGTAGATGGTACTCACAACAAAGCCAGAACTGTCACAGAAGCAGTCAACCTTTATATTCAATTTAAAGGACAAGAATATTGAATGCGCTTCTATATCGCTTCTATATCCACCGATGACATGCTTCTTGGCTTCCCATTCCTCCATGCTACCAACCGTACTATTGATTGGACCAAAGGAACCCTTGAGGATACTGTTGTAGCCTCTACTTGGGACGTGGACAAATGGATCAAGCAACTCCCTATACCCCCACACTTTGATCCTACTCCAATCAGAATAGCAAAGATCAGCACTTCTACCCAATTAGCTGCACAAGTGGCTGATCAAGACAAGAAGGACTGGAAGGACTTAGTTCCTCCTGACTATCATCACTTTGAAAGGCTCTTTTCCGAAGAAGCCTCTCATCGCTTTCCTACTTCCAAAACTTGGGATCATGCCATAGACCTAATCCCTGATGCTCCATCGACACTCAATTGCAAGATTTACCCTCTTGCACCAGTGGAACAACAGGCCCAAGATGAATTCCTAAAGGAACATTTGGAAAAAGGATATATACATCCTTCAAAGTCACCATATGCCTCTCCTTGCTTCTTTGTAGGCAAGAAAGATGGCAAATGATGCTACATCCAAGACTACAGATGTCTTAATGTGATTACTGTTGAAAACAAAACCCCTCTTCCTCTTATTCCCGAAATCATCACTTGCTTAGGAAGTAAACAATACTTCATTAAGTTCGACGTACGATGGGGTTATAACAACATACACATTAAAGATGGTGATCAATGGAAGGCAGCATTTAAAACAAATAAGGGCTTATTTGAACCTATGGTGATGACCTTTGGTCTCACTAATGCCCCTGCCACCTTCCAATCTATGGTCAATGATATCTTTAGAGAGGAACTCAATCATCATGATATGGAGTTCCACATCTACATGGACGATGGCATCATGCCACACAAGCATCTAAAGGATGGGAGTATCACAAAGACCTTGTTACTCACATCTTTAAGAAACTTCAAGATAGTGACCTCTTCCTTAAACCTGAGAAATGTCAATTCCACAAAGAGGAAATTGACTATCTTGGCATCATTATCAGCAAAGAAATGATCAAGATGGACCCAATCAAAGTTAAGGGAATTTGTGATTGGAAAGCCCCTACCAATCTACATGAACTACGCTCTTTCCTTGGATTTGGGAACTACTATTGTAACTTTATTCCAAAATATTCAGATATTGTTCAACCTCTAGTCTGGCTCACAAAGAAGAACAAACCTTGGGTCTGGGATAATTACACAGAATCATTGTTCAATATTCTCAAGAATATCTTCACCCATTACCCTGTTCTTTGTAACCCAGACTTCAACAAACCTTTCATTGTTGATGCCAATGCCTCTTTGTTTGCTCTGGGAGCCACTATATCTCAGCAATTTGAAGATGGTATCCATCCTCTGGTATATTATTCTAGATCACTACTACCAGCAGAAAGAAACTACAATATCCATAACAGAGAACTACTCACTATAGTATCTGTCCTTAAAGAATATCGACACTGGCTACTTGGGGCACTGACATGAAGTAACTATTCATATGGACCATGCCAATCTGGCCTACTTCCGTAAACCCCAGGACCTTTCACCATGTCAAGCAAGGTGGATGGCCCTTCGCCAGGAATACAACTTCAAGTTGATGACTATCCCTGGAAAGTCCAACACTGTTGCCGATATTCTATCACAACGACCTGATCACAAAGGAGAAAACATCCATAACAAAGCTATCACACTCCTACCTGATCATGTCTTCAATGAGCACTTGCAAATGGCAAATGTCCCTGAAACTTGTGCTCCTACTCTTAACCATACCTTTGGCGATAACCAGGAAGCTTTTGCACGCAAAGCTTACTCACACAAGTCACTCCCCTTACAGACTTACCTGCCTGATTACCCTGTTTTACAACAGGAAGTCTTGAAGGAAGTCCACAATTCCCCAGTGGGAGGACACCCTGGCATCGCTAACACTTGGGATCTTATAAGAAGGAAATACGAAGGGCCTAGACTCTGTCTCTTCATAGAAGAATACATTAAGGGATGTGCTAAGTGTCAAGAATCTAAAGCCATCACCACCCTGAAACATGCGCCACTCCAACCATTTGATACAAATGTGTCAGCTGGCCCCTTCCAATATGTTTCAATGGACCTTATCATGGATCTTCCAAAATCTGGATCATATGATTCCATTCTCACTATTGTCGATCAAGGCTGTTCAAAGGCCGCAAATTTTATCCCCTGCAATAAAACCATAGATGGTCTGGGCATCACCATCAAGTACCTGGCTAATCTATTTCCATGGTTTGGAATTCCCAAGAGAATCATCTCTGACAGGGACCCCTGTTTCAAAGGGAACTTCACCAGGGCCATCTGTAAAGCCACAGGGATCAAACAAAATTTGCGCACCGCCTTTCACCCATGCATGGATGGACAAACCAAGTGGATGAACCTCTGGATAGAGACTTATCTAAGGGAATTCATAAATGGATGGCAAAACGATTGGCACACACTACTTCCTATTGCTGAGTTTGCTCACAATACTTGGCGACATGAAGGCACCAGGCACACACCACATGAACTTCTCCTTGGTTTCAATCCAACTGCCAAATGGACTACTGTGGACATATCTGTTCCTGAGGCTGAAACATGTCTCAAAATCTTGGAACAGGTACGATCCAGGGCACAGGAACAACTTCTGAAATGTATCAAACCATCAGAAGAACCAAGGGAGCTCAAAGAAGGACGACTCGTGTGGCTGGATGGACGTAATCTGGTGGTTAAAGCCCCATCAAAGAAGCTTGCCCCCCGGCGTTATGGACCATTTGAGGTGATACAACAAATCACACCAGTGGCGTATTGCATCAAATTTCCCCCATCAATGAAAATCCACAATGTGTTTCATGTGGATCTTCTCATGCCATTCACTGAAACAGGGGAATACAGCAAAGCTTTTACCCGACCACCACCTGACATTGTACAAGGAGAAGAGGAATAGGAAATTGCCGCCATCATTGGTGACAGAAAGTACCGAGGAAGGACACAATACCTTGCTCATTGGGAAGGATACCTGGTTTTGGAGCACTCATGGGTCAATTCTGCTGACCTTCATGCTCTGGCTCTACTCAAAGAATACTTGAACTCTAAGACAATTTCCCCTGTGGGTGGACGAGCTCATGTATAAAAACCCTCCTCCAGAACTTGAGATGGCAGAGCACCTCCTACAACTTGCTTGCCATCTCATCCACTCTACCTACCAAATTCCTTCCTCACCTTCTTCACCTTCAAACTCTACCTCTTCTCATTACTGCCAATGTCTCAATCCCCAGTTTATATTCCATCCTCACCCATCCCAACCTACTCATCCCCTGCCTACTGTCCCTCATCCCCAGTCCCCACTTGTGCCTCCCCCGTTCTCGCCTACCCTTCCCCCACTCTATCCTATGCCGATGTTGATGCCATCACCTCCCCCACTCCCCAATTGGCAAGAAGGTCTTTACCCTTCAAAAACCCACCTGCCTAAGAGTGTGATGAGGACAACGACAACACCACTGCCAGAGTCTGCCTCTCCCCTCTTTCACCTTCGATCTCCCTCTCCTCTACCCTCATTGGATCTGAGTGCAATGCCCTGGGACTTAACCTTTTCCCAGAATGCACTCCATCCCCATTCTCCCTTGCCAAACAATTTGAGGCTGCCAAATTCTTTGACGCGCCTCGCCTCCCGCAACCTAGCCCAGACTGGATTCCCTCCTCAGACTATCCCCTCATCGACTTCGCAGTCCCCAAATACCCTGGAGGGGTCATGTATAGGGCCAACTGGTTTCTCATTGAGCTGGAAGCTCGACCAGAACCCCTCATCCACGCTACCCTTGGCAAGGGAGCTCCCATCTTCTCCTGAGTATTCACACCAATCCCCACTGCCTGGCCCATCTCAGTCCCCAATGAGGAGCAATGGGACATGCTCCTCTCTGACCAGCCTTACACCACTTTCATCTCCAGGGCTGTCGACAGTGAGAATGACCCCTCCCTTTCTGCAGGAGTCAAGTTGTACAGGTACAGGACAGCGGAGATCCTCAAGAGGAGACAAACCATAAGCCTCCTCTTCGCCCAAATACTTGAACATCAAGGCCACCTCAAAGAGGTTAAACAAACCCTTGCCACCGCCAATACTCTCAATTGGGTTACCCTCAACCTCCGGTGGCAAGACAGATCAGACGAAGAAGAAGATGGTAGTTGCCTACAGGAACTTATGCGACTTGATTTGTCTTCCTCCGCCGACTCCTTCCGACTCCCTGGCTCATCCTTCTCATCTGACACTCCCAGACTCCCACCTATCTCCTCCAGTCACTCCAGAAAATCCTGCTATCATTGCGGTGAACTGGGGCACATACGACCAAACTGTCCCAACAGAGGAGATCATCAGACAAAAAGGATATGACCTTTGAAGTCGGACCAACCCTGGAGAAAAGTAGGTTGGCCTTATCATCGTCATTCTCACTTCCAGGGGCCTTGATGGGGGGGTGATGTTACACCATTTTCCTTTTACGTTTACTTCTTACCTTTTGCTATGGACTGCTTGCTTTCGTACGTCCCTTTACTTACTGGTCTCGTGATCTCTTACGTCTTGTGATCCCTTCTGTGTTATCATGTGATCCATACACATCCAGGTAACACTGGATTGCTGTTACTTTCCCTTTGTTTGGTTCTCTTTCCATTTATATTCACTTCTTAGTTTCAACTGTGCAATGCTGTGCACTTACTGTGCAGCACAGTTACTGGGTTCTGACTCATTTGTGGCCTCATTTCTATGACTCCTATGTATTATGACTCCTACTATACTAGTAGCACAGTCAAAGCGCAGCTATTGCTGCGCTTCTCCTGTATATATAAGCTCAGTACTTTGTGACCAAAGCCCTAAGCTTGGTCTCTTGTAGAATCCAACCTACTCTTGTCCAACATATTCACCTGCAACCCACTTCACTCCTAATCCTCAAAGCACATCCACATCTCCATCTCACCAACTCTTCACACACACCAACTACTGTCAAGACACGTACTGCTGATCCTTTGAGGACTCAGGAGCAGGTGGGCAAGGGTCAGAACAGATGGTATGCGGCATTGGCAGTGTTGAGCAAGAGGACAAGCCAAATGACAATATACCAGATGGGGACTGGTATGTGTTGCAGGAGGCAGAGGTGAAGTGTGGAGGCCAGTGCAGCAAGGGGCTTTAGACAAGGTGGTCGTTGAAGAGTACCTTGGAGACAAGAGGAGTTTTTAAACTGAGCGGTCGCAGGGGAGTACCCAGGAAGATGAGAGTATCACAAATGGACAGTCTGATGACTGCCATGCTTCATTGGGGCTTATATACAGTGTACAGGGTCGATTACAAAGAACTGGGACTATTCTAGACTCTTTGGTACCATCCAATAGGACTACAGAGGCATAAACTTGCTTGTGTCAAGTTTCAGGCTTACTGAGCGCATTACTGATCATTGTGGAGCGATGACATCATTATGATGTCACTGTGGAGTGCTTAGTGAGCCTATGAGGTCACTGTGAAGTCGCTCAGTCAGCCATGATGTCATTGGAGCTTTGATGACATCAGATGAGTTATGCAACAGTTTCTAAGAGTTTGTGCCACTGTTTCGGGTTCTTGGTGGCTGGGTGACCATGTGGCTGCCACGCAATGGTTACCCGATTAGGAAACGGGTGCCTGGTCGTGTTATAGTGCCTTTGCAATAGCGATATCTTGCACCACAGGAGGGATAGCCCAGAAAATGGAAGGGAGTTGGTGATGCAAAGTGAGACAGGTCTCTCTTGAGTGAAATAGGACCATCTACGGCCAGAACCTGGCCTTGGTTCATAACATTCATCCCCTCTTTATAGACTTGTTGCTCCTGCAACGGTAGGGACTTGTTTCTTTGGAAGGTGGAGTAGTGTCACGGTAACTAGCTGTGTCAGTTCACAAGTGTAGAGACAAGTTGATGATAGAGAGGTGTTCAAGAAATGGGCTGGTTCCCGTGTATAAAGAGTACGGATCCCTACAGTGGTCGAAGTGTTTTATGCTAAACAGGTTATGGCCAATAGACCCTTCCTAGTACGACTCGGTCCATTGAGAGGCTAGGGTAAATTTGTAATGAAATAGACTAGGGCTGGTTCCACTAGCTATATGTGTTCAAGTCCATTGGGGACCTTGAACAACGCAGAGAGAGTAGAGGAAGGTAGGTCTTAAAGGAGGAGAGCTCTTCTCAGGGGAGTGAAGAGAGACTCTTAGGAAAGGAAGGGAAGGGGGAAGAGTAGATGGTAGATGGTGTGTTGAGAGTTGATGAAATGGAGAGGTGGATGTGGTTTGAGGATTAGGAGCGAAGTGGGTTGCAGGAGAATATGTTGGACAAGAGTAGGTTGGATTCTACAAGAGACCAAGCTTAGGGCTTTGGTCACAAAGTACTGAGCTTATATATACAGGAGAAGCGCAGCAATAGCTGCGCTTTGACTGTGCTACTAGTATAGTAGGAGTCATAATAAGTAGGAGTCATAGGAATGAGGCCACGAATGAGTCAGAACCAAGTAACTGTGCTGCACAGTAGGTGTGCAGCATTGCACAGTCGAAACTAAGAAGTGAATATAAATGGAAAGAGAACCAAACAAAGGGAAAGTAACAGCAATCCAGTGTTACCTGGACGTGTATGGATCACATGATAATGCAGAAGGGATCACAAGACGTAAGAGATCACAAGACTAGTAAGCAAAGGGACATACAAAAGCAAGCAGTCCATAGCAAAAAGGTAAGAGGTAAATGTAAAAGGAAAATGGTGTAACAAGTAGTTTGCATATGAAAAGTCGAAGTCTGTTTGTTCGTGGGGAGTTCTCTCTTGTTCTATGGATTGCTTTGGGGATAGCTGTGGTTGATTGAGTGCATGTGATCGCAGGGGTTCTCTGAAAAGTTTGTTGGTAACAAGGATAAAGATAGTTGTCGACAGAGGTCATGATGAGAGTTTTAGGGGTTACTCCTGGTGGGAATTGTTTTAAGCGCCTTCGGATATTTCCGATGGAAGTCTTTAACAAGTAATTGCGCTTTTGATAGGTTAGATGCTGGTTCCCAAGTATTTTCTGCAGCAATGTACCCTTTCCATTTAACTAGGTATTGGATTCCTTTGCAGTTTGGGGAGAGCCAAGAGTTTAGGATCTGCTCTACTTCATATTGTTCTTCTCCTTCGACTAATATTGGTGGCGGGTTTGAGAAGTTAGGACCGTGGGCAATGGTTTCTTTGTAAGGTTTAATCAGGGAGTGGTGAAAAACCGGGTGTATCTTCCAGGACTTTGGTAGCTCAAGGCGAACGTTTACTGGATAGGCAGTGATGACTTTGAATGGTCCATAGTGTCGAGGGGCTAGTTTTGCTTTTGGGTGAGTGGTTCGTAGATTCGTGGCTTCCGACCATACTTGATCCCCTTCATTAAAATGAAATGTGGAGGATTGAGGTCCTGATTGCTTCATGATCTCAGTTGCTCAGTTCAGGGGGACAGCTACTTCTTCTCTGAGCTGGTTTAGTCTTGTTAGTCTTTCTTGGATTGAAGGGAACTTTGATGTAAAGGCAAGGGGCGGAGCAAATGTTGGGTTAAAGCTGTACCAGACCTCGGAAGGGGGTTTGTTTGTAGCACTGTGTTGTCTGGCATTATGTGCAAACTCCATAAAGGGAATCAGTTCTGCCCAATTGTCCGCTTGGTGGTTGCAAAATATTCGTAGGTATTGTTCCAGTTCTTGGTTAACTCGTTCTGTTTCTCCATCTGTCTGTGGGTGATATGCTGTGCTCAATGATACCTTGACATTTAATTTCTTCCATAGTTCTTGAGTAACTTTTGCTGCGAATTGAGGGCCTCTATCTGATATTATTTGTGTTGGGAGGCCTATTCTTCTCCAGACATTGTTTATGACTAGTGTTGCTGTTTCGTCTGCTGTGATTGTCTTGTGGCAAGGGGTAATAATTACTGCTTTGCTGAATCGATCTACCATGACCAGGAGGCTGTCAAAGCCTTGTGAAACTGGTAGGTCCGTAATAAAGTCCATGGTAATGCTTTTCCATACTTCTCCAGCTGGTGTAATTGGTACGAGGGGTGTTTCTGTCTTTGGGCAGTTCTTTGTGCTTTGGCAAATTGCGCAACCGTCTACATAACTTTTGACATAGGTTAGCATTCCTGGCCACCAATAGTTTTGGCTGATTAGTTCGTAAGTTTTCCATTGGGCAGGATGTCCAGTGGCAAGGGAGTCGTGATGTAGTTTCAGAATTTTCTTTCATAGGGTGTCATTGTTTGGGATATAGACTTTTCCTTTGAATAATATTAGTCCATCTTCGAGGTTCCAGTCTTGTAAGCCCTTGGATACTCATCTTGGTCCATTCTTTATAATGATTGCTAACACGTTAGATACTTCTGGGTCGTAGTCTTTGCTAGATTGCAGTTGTTGTCGAAGTTCTTGGTCGCCAATTGGTTCTGTAGCAGAGGTGCGTGTTGCTCTAATTTTAAAAAATTTGTCATCTAGGAGCACCTTTCCATCGTTTTTGTTTTGTATCCCCTCTTTAAAGTCTGGCCACCTGGACAGACCATCTGCTTTGTTCATAGTTCCTGGGTGATGGGTGATGGTGAAATCAAAATTGCTGAGAAGGAGTGCCCATCGGGCTTGTCATCATGTAAGTTTTTGTTTTGTCATGAAGTATGTCAAATTATTGTGGTCAGTCCATAGATCAATGGGGTGTGTAGCGCCTTCAAGGTAGTGTCGGAAGTGCCAGAGGGATGAGACAATGGCCAGGAGTTCTTTATCATAGATCATGTAATTTCATTGTGCGGGGTCCAAGGATTTTGAAAAATAGGCTACTGGGTGATATCTGTTAAATTCATCAGGTTGTTCCAAGATTGCACCAACTGCAAAGTCGCTTGCATTGCAGATGAGCCGAAAGGGTTTAGTATGATCAGGTAACATGAGGACTGGGGCTGTCATAAATGCCTGGATTAATTTTCTAAATGCTTGTTCTTCATCGTCTTCCCATTTAAAGGGGTGTTCTTTCTTGTTAGATTAAACAAGGGTCATGCCATTCATGAGTATTGGTGGATAAATCATCGATAGAAGTTGCAAAATCCTAGAAATGCTTGGATTTCTGTAACGTTGGTTGGAGTAGGGCCACTTTGTAATGCCTATTAACTTGTCTTGGTCCATAGATATTCGTCCTTGGGAGATATTGATGCCTAGGTAACTAATAGAGGTTTGTTGAAAAGCACATTTCTCTGCTTTCAAGTATAAATCGTGGTCTTGGAGTGTCTTTAGGACCTTGTGTGTCCAGTCATCCAGTTCGTTAAGGTTTGCGCCATGATTAGTATATCATCTAGATAAACGACCACTCGTTCAGTGGCAATGTATTTTGCTAGGATGGTGTTCATAAAGCGTTGGAAAGTGGCTGGGGCATTGCAGAGACTGAATGTCATTATCAAAGGTTCGAAGAGTCCTAATGGTGTCTTGAATGCTGCAAGGTGTTCGTCGCCCTCTCTTAGGTGGATATTGTTGTATCCCCATCATACGTCAAACTTGGTAAAGTATTGGGCTCCTTGGAGTTTGTCAATTAATTCAGGAATCAAAGGTAGTGGATAGGCATCTTTGACAGTTGCTGTGTTCAGGGCTCTGTAGTCTTGTACTGGTCATAGATTTCCTCCTTTCTTTTCCACAAAGAAGAATGGACTGGCAATAGCTGCTTTTGATGGTTGGATAGTGCCTCTTTTCAAGTGTTCATCTAAGTATTCCTTTAGGGCTTGTAGTTCTTTGGGAGTAAGTCAATAGATACCAGAATCGCGTTGGGCGATCCCTGGTTTCAGATTGATTGCATGGTCCCATGGTTGGTGAGCAGGAAGGCGTTGGGAAGCTTGTTCATCGAAAACCTTTCGCCATTTCAAGAATTGGGCAGGGATAAGTTCGTCTAATGTCTTGGGGGGTGTCTCTGCATGGGCTAGCTTGGTAGCTGTGGTTGATTTGGCTCTTATGCTGATTGTTATTGGTCTAAATGCATCGTGGATTTGTTCATCAACACATGGGTTCAATAGTCCTTTGGTATCTGGGAAAATTAGTGCAGCAACATTTGCAAATTGAGGTTCTTCTTCTTCAGGGAAAGTAAGCGCTTGTATTTGGTAATTCCGCGTTCCAGATGCAGATGCAATGGTTATGCTTGGATGTGTGGTAAGGCAGGTTCGGGGGCAGTTCCTCAGTGTGATTGTATCATTTGCCCAATCAATATCTGGGTTGTGGTGTCATAGCCAATCTGTTCCTAAGATAATGTCGTGATCTCCAATGTTAGTGACAAGGAATTCTGCTTGTTCGTCATGAGTAGCGCCTGTGTGCGCTTGTATGCGAAGTCTTTGGATGGTGCTAAAGCAGTATTAGTCCATTGGCATTTTGTGTGCCATCTACATTTTGTGCTGGCAAGGGTTTGGTCATAGTTTGGAGGTGCAGGTGGTGTCTTTGTGCAAATCATTCATGGATTATCATTCCTTCTGCTCCACTGTCAAGCAGAGCTCTTGCACCGATTTCTTTGCCACTTGTCTTCCCCACAAGAGTAACTTTTAAGGCAATGGATGGGGAGCAAATATTCTTGGTAAAAACTTTGGGGTAATTGATTTCTCTTTGTATCGTACTGATTTGGACCATGTCCCTTCTCGGTGCAGAAGGGGGTCCAATTAAAAATCCATAGGAGCAGATCTTGGCTGGAGGATTGAGTCCGCAAGTGTTTCTCTCCAAGTTGTCAATGATGCAACAGGAATAGGTTCATCTTGTGCAGGTTTGATGTTTTCATCCTGGATGGTTGTAGCTCTGACTGTTTGGGGGCGAGATCCTTGTCATTGGCATCCTTGGGCTGCTTTCTTTGCTCTACATTGATTTGCCATATGGTTCTTCTTTCCACAGTAATAACAGAGGTTGTTCTTGCTGTCGAAACTTCTTTCTCTGCATCTGTGAGGGGTTTTCTTTCACTTCTGGATTCCCAGGGTTGTTTGTTATGTTCTCCTTGGTATAAGTTAATTTCCAAGGGATTGTCTGATCCTTGAGTGTTTAATCCTCGAGTACGCACAGAGCTGTCCTCCTCTAAAGGCTGTGGAATTGTATAGGTGGAACAGGTTGTCAAATTCTCTTGCTGCTTTGACAAGGGCTGCAAGTGTAGTTGGTGTCGGTGTGATTCCCAATATCTTTTGATGTAGGGCTGGGTTAATGTTCTTCCTGAATGCATACATCTTTGTTCTTTCGTTGGTGGTAGCTCGCGATGTGTGGTGTGACCATTTCTGATACCATTCATTTAACGGTAGTTTTCCTTGATAATAAGTGTGCATAGTGTTGGCAGAAGCCAATTCTGCTTCTGCAGGGATAAAATGGTCAGCAAAGGCCTTTTTGAAGTCGTCCCATGATCCTGTAGTTGGCTACAGTACGAGCCATGGCTTTAGTAGTCTGTTCTCTAGCCCATGCTCTGGCAGGTGTTCCTACTTTAAAGTGGGTTAGTGCAGCGGCAACTTTCTTGCTTTTGTCTGTAAAAGAGTCGCCATTGATGTAGTAATAATTGGCCAGGGCTGCCCAAAAGGCTTCTGCATTGTCGGCTTTTCCATCAAAGGGTTCTGGGGCAGTTCCCACAAGGTGAGGATTGCTGGACATTGTAGGGTTCTGGGTTGTTGGGACTGTAACAATTGGTGGAGCTGGACCTTGTAACTGGCTTCTAGCTGGAGTAAGTGTTCGAGGGATTGTTTGTGGTACGTTGCTAACTGTATGTGGAGTGGGTTGTTGAGTATTTCGTTGGGTAGAGGGTCCTGGAGTAGTGCTTCGAATGCTTGGTGCAGTGCCTAGGGACAGCAGTAACTTCTTGTGTTGCTCTAGCCATGAAGTCGACTTCTTTGTTGTTGTAGTAAACCCAATATCTTCTAGAACGGCTCCACTTGACTGGTTTATCTAGGAAGAGACCTGTGAAATTGTAGGGGTTGAATTCTTGAATGTTTTCCACTCCTGGGGCTGCTGCTTTAAGTTGCTCAGTGGTAACTTTGTCGTTGTTGTCTTCGTATAACCAAGTGTCAGAAAGATTTCCATGGTTGATAATAGATACACCTGCAAATTTCCCTCGGTAACAGTGATCTTGAGTGTCGTAACTGAGGCCTTCAAATAGGAGTGGGATTAGATTTTCTTCTTCATCAGTGATGTCTCTCCTAGTGCTCATAGGTCTAGACGACTGTTATAGTCCAATGGCCATTGTTCCAAGGATATGCAATGGTGTAGGCTGGTTTCAGTTGAACAGTATTGGGTCTTCCTTGGTGTCTTCTTAATTGGATTCAGGAGTATTCTTCAGTGATGCTGCTTTGTGTTAGAACTACTTGGGTTTTCCACAGAATTCCGCTGGAGAGATGGCAAAGTCACTTATTTCCTTGATGGGGTGTTTGTAAACTATAAAGTGTGTCAGTCGTTGATGCCAAGCTTGGGTACAATAACTCTTGAATTCAATTAACTCTCTCCTTGAATGCATAGGTAGGTTTAATGCTAAGAAGGATTGTTCTGGTAAGTAGCAGTGTAAATCAGTACTCCTAAGATCGGCACTATCAGGGGATTCAATGAGGGGTGATGCAAAGGGTTGGATAGGTACAACAGGGGTAGGAATACGATTGGTAAACAAGGGTAAGTAGGCGTCAGGAGGGGTAGGAGGTAATGGTCTTTCAACAAGAAATCCTCTTGTGTTGGGAACTGTTTCTCTCTCAGGGGGTCGTTGGGATGACACGCATCTCCTGTGTCGAGGAGCCAGATTTATTGAATGGGGAGGTGGTAATCACCTGGCGTCCACAAGGTAATTCTGTTAGGAGTAGGAGGTGTATCTGGTCTGAAAGTTGCATGTGCAATACTCTGTTTTGCAGTTACACCTTACTGTCCACTGGATTTGACTCAGTATCTTCTGTGCTGGCAGACCAACGTTCCTTGGCTAGTTGGGATGGTGGTTTGAATTGGTGCGAGGGGTTGAGGGGCAAGACTTGAGGCTTCTAGGATTGCTGGGACAGAATAGTACACAGGGGGACCAGTATATGAGGCATGTGGGCTGGTAATTGCCCAAGGTTGATTGTAGTCTGCGTCGTATAACCACGAGTTAGTTTCCCAATCGAAGGTGTTGTGTATTCCTGGTACAACAGCAAGTTGGATGTAAGATTGGTTTTCCCTTTGTATTCTGTTGAGGCGTAGGTGGTAGAACTGGACAGTGAGATGATAGTAGCTGATGTATGTCCAACCCAAGTAAAACAGGCAATACCCTGTCCTTAAAGAATTAACGATGAGATGGTGACATGGCTGGATGATTCTGGTCCAAAGGTTCAATTCACTAGAGCACAGGGATTGATAATCAACTGGTTGTCCTTGGATGTTCTTTGCTTGAGCAAGTTGCCAATATAATAGTTGTTGTTGTGCTGGTGGCAGGAGTCGACTAAGGGTTTCAAGATATAATGCATGCTCGTCGTGGCTTAGGAGTTGTCCAAATGGTAAGACTTCAAGGAATTCTTTGAAAATCAGATGAGGAAAGTCTTCGTGGGGTGGTTCTATCCCTGGTACATCATGTAGGTTGGTTAAGGTGGTGACAGGGAATGTGGTGGAGGCCCAAGTTCGATAATGATTTAGGCTTAAGACCTGTCTGGTGATAGCGTCTTCTTCTTTGTCTTCTTCTAAGGCGTATTCTTGAGGCACTTTAGTCAAGGCAAAGAAGAAAGGTTTATTTGATCTTTATTGAAGCGTTACAAGGGTGGTTCTTACTTTTTAAGAACTGTGCGCAAGATCTATGGTTTCAAGATGGTACCTCTCAATTATTTTGAGAGGGTTTAGTGGGAATACGAGGCATGAAGCAGAAGCGAAGTAACTGTGGTTGTGAAGCGGATGGTATCGACTGTATAAGTTGAATAGTGACGTAGGGAGATGCGGTACTGTTCTCTTCAAAATGTAAGTAGCCGTAAGCAAAAGCAAGGCGTCTGTCCAAGAAGTCATGTACAATGGATAAGCAAAATGAGCCCTTGTAAGCAGGGCAGTAAATAGCAGGCAAGGTAAGTAGTTTCCTA